>OVAN01004329.1:0-26142 GCA_900406275.1 Anastatica hierochuntica
TCCGCAGTGGAGTGACTCTGCTGGATGAACATCGAGTAGTGTTTCAAGAATACGGTTGAAAGCTGGTGAAAGTTGTCAATGGAGTTAGCTTTCAAGCGGTAAAACCATCTTTGCGCTGCTTCTTCTAGGTTCTCCGCGAATAACTGACAGTAGCCTGCATCCTTTTCCTCTGGTGAGAATTGAGCTCGTCCAATGGCTATGCTGAACGTGGTGAGATGCTGGCTAGGGTCCGTCGTGCCTCCATACTTCGNACTTCGGGATGCATATCTTTCCGGGGTTTGGGATGTTGTAGCGTGTTATGTTACGAGTGAAAGGTACGTTTTGGGCTTCTCGTAGGACTTGTCTATCTCTGGAGCGGCACTGACGGCCAGATGCACACGGGAATTGATATCCTGCAGGCTTTGCTTGACTAGTTCGAGTTCGCGGTCCTTGTCCGTGGGTGCCGATGGGAAGAGCGTTAGGGTAGGCGGGGTCTGGTTATATGAGGCATGTGCTATGTCGTCTGTGTGCTGGTTAGTCGCGGGGTTAACAGCTGGTTCCCTTGTTTGCGCTGGGGCGCTGTTCGCTTGGTTGATAGTCTCTCGAGGTGGCGTGTTTCCTCCAAAGAGGTTCCTTTGGATCTCGGAAAGGAAGCCGTCGATCGAGGTTCCCGGGGTGGTCTGGTGGTCTCGTCTAGCTGGGCCCTGGCTGTGGAATCTCGGGGAGAGTGATAATGCAGCGAAGCAAGAGTCGGTAGTTTGAGTTAGGGTGTCGATTCTCTGGACGAGGGTAATTAGTAGGCTCGTCACGTCGGCCTGAGGATGAAGGATGGTCCTCGAAGCAGGAGTGTGCGTCGTCATGGAGTTGCGGGCTTCTGTAAGTCCGGGTTCGGGATTTTGAGTTGTCATGGTTGGTAGTGGGCGTGTGTTTGAAGCGATTGTCCCCGCTGAAGATGTTGGGGCACCGATAGCTGGCATGCTGGTAGCGGGTTGGGTGGCTACTCCCTCTTGAGAGGCTTCGTGCTGGGCGATGTAGGTAGTGCTGGATGGTGCTGAGATGATAGCGGCGGGTTAAGGCGGTAAGTTTGCGTTTGCGGATCTAAGCACTCTAGGCGGGTTCACTGGCGGAACTGGAGCTTCTTTCGACATTTCGAGCTACTTCTTGCGTGTAGGGATTTCCTGAAGCGTTCCCCACAGACGGCGCCAAATGAAGAAGGTGGTCCGATACTCGGACTAACAGACAAGGGATGTGATGTGGTTTTAGAGATTGAGAGGGAGAAAAGAGAAGAGATTTGTGATGTGGAAATCGAAAATAAGAAAGTGGCCAAGAGTCGGAATTCCCTTTTTTATTGAAGTAGCCCGAGTGTGATCGGGATGAGAGACATTTCAATTGTAGTTTCTTTTAGAATGTGTTTGAGAGTATTTTGAGAGCTTTTGTTCTATGTATTTTCTTGAGATGATTCACCTTGGCCTTTCCTTTGCCAAGGTACTTCTTTTATAGAGGATTTTTCCCTCTAATTTCCTTTGAATCTTAAGAGAAACTCGTGACTTCGGGCTGGATGCCCGCCGCCAGGCGCAGGCTGCCTCGTAACTTGCTATTTCCCGAAATAGGTACTTCGAGCTGCAGGGCGCATTTATTACAATGCTAGTCCGCTTCACGTTTTCCACTTTGGTCGAATGTCAGTCTGCCTCGTAACTTGTTCCTGATGTCAGGTTGGTAGGCTGTAGGTAGTTGACCTGTCTTATCTGTGTCAGTCTTGGTCAATGCCGCATGGTTTCAGGCTAGCTAAAAGGCTAGTCTGACACGTAGCCGCCTAGTCAGCCCGATGCATCTTGTCTGTAGCGGCTGTCGTTTTGCTCGGGCTACCCTGACTGCTTCGACTCCGCTTGTAGTAGCTTCGGGCTTCTCCCTCGGGCTGTAGCCCGATTTTTCGGTGGTCCTTTTCAGGCTTTCAGATGGGCTCTAATTTTGGGCAATTCTTTGGAAATGGGCATGGCATTGAGGGGGTGTTAAGCCCACCTCTAACATAGTGCCAGATATTGCAAATCTGGTATGGTTTTTAGAGGAGCATATCTGACTGTTTTTTTTTCTTTTCAAGAGACTTCTCGCACAAGATGTATCTCGAGAGCTTGTGATGTGAAAGAAAAATGTGAAAGCTTTGAAATGAGAGTGAAGAAAACATTATTCATGATGAATCGGATTTGTCACAAGTAGATCATGATCTTGTAAGAGAGAACAGATTTGTTGCGTAACAAACTGATCATGATCATCGCTGATAAAAGATGAAATGTTTTTGCACTTTTCATAAAAATTTGAAGACAAATGATTATTGCTCATGTGTTTTGATAGCATCAACTTGTTACGTTCAAGATTCAGAAGAAACTTTTTAGACAACATTGGGTTGCAGCATTCAAGAAGGGTGAGAGTATGATGTATCAGCTGAAGTTTTTTTTCCAGACTTAGTTTTGACTCAAACAGGGGGAGAAAGAAACTAGCAGCTTGGTTGCAGGGGGAGTAAGATGTTTAGATGCATTTGTGGGTATGACTATCAAACATGTTACTTGAGTAGAAACTAAGCCTAAAAAGGGGGAGAATGAAGATGTCATATTTTGTAACATCAGATAATGTGTCTAGAAGCTTGAAGTGTGCATGAGATGAGATTTATGATATTTCTGGGGGGAGCCTGATAAGCTTGATAAGAAGTCAATGATTTGATGATAGATGATTGAGGGGGAGCTTGAAGATCATCAAGACATGAGATATAACTGGTGTTCATTGAAGTTTGTGTTATGCCGTATGAAGTATGCGCAACATTCGAAAACGTTAAAACTCAATCATAAAGGGGGAGATTGTTAGTGTTGTATTGAGTGAGTTTTAGAGGTTGTTAAAACACATGAGATCAATTTTGGAGTAGGTGGTGATAAGGTATTTACACGCTTCTGAAGTATGATATAGCGAACGGAAAGAGGCAAATTTGTGACAGACGAACTGTATGTGACACAAGATATGTCGGAGAGATGGGTTCTTGTGCTGGAACGAAAGAGATGTATGAGCACACTCATGAAGGAAAAAAGTCACGTAAATTTGAGTTCATAAGATAAGTTACGTGGGCCATCACTCAAGCCCAATTCTCTTTAAGACTTGAAGCATGTGTGGCTTGAGTTTCTTAGGGTCAACGATTGAGTATAAATGCGAAGAGACGGAGATGGGAAGTTGCACGACGTCTAGGGTATTTTTCAGAGATGCACACATGTGTGTGGCGTCGTCCCATCATATGAGATTCGTAGATCTATTGATGGTAATCATCTATGAACACGCAGCCGTTAAGAAGTCGGTGATGCATCGGTGCTGCCGGGTAGTAATCAAGCATGCGGGCTTGATACTTTGTTCATAGATTATTCATCTAGAAAAGAATGGTAGGCATTGTAGTGTTGGATACCATATGCAATTGTAGTTGCAATCTTGTTCTAGGGGATTTATTATGGACTTGGTCCCGGGGATGTAGGGAAACCGAACCCCGCTAACAAACGTTCGGTGTTCTTTACGTTTATGCACAAACAATGTACATATACATCTAAAACGCATGATTAGCCGCGAATACACACTTTCACAATCTTGGTTCTTCCATGCCCAAGTTCACTCTTTGCACATGCAAATCCCTTTGATTCTTTGGATTCATTACCTCGCAAAGCAAAATAACAAACACAAAAGCAAAGAGATTAGTTTGATACTTAAAAATAAAAGCTTAGTCTCAAAAGGAATTGAAATCTCAAAGGTAAACTAGAACTAGTTATATTGGCTCCCCGGCAACGGCGCCAAAAACTTGTTGCGCGATTGATTATACAAACAAAATCACAACAAAACTTTAATATTTATAAAAGTTCGTTTCCTAACAATCACACAATCCGCAAGTGCACCAATATGCTGTTGTAGTACTTTGGGGTCGAACCTTAAGGAGCACGTCAAGCTAGAATAGTCTAAACTTTGAGAATCCACAATCCCTCCTAATCTAAGCGAATCGAGNGAAGGTTTGGGGGTCCAAACAATCTACTAATCAATGCAAAACTAAAGCAATAACATAAACGAGATAGATAAAGCAAAGCAAGAAAGTAAATTAAAGAAAAGAAACAAGCATTAACTTAAATAGCAAAGACAAGAATTAAAGATAAGTAAAGTGATGGATCAAGGGTGAGTGTAATTGAAGAGACTAGTAAGATGACAATAGTGGTGCTAGATCAAGTTACTAAGAGAAATTCTATGACCAAAGACATCTATAGCTTACTCCACTCTCATGGTAGTAAATTATTTCCTATATGATGCAATCACTCAACTCTCGCTTATTGTGATTGACAAATCAATAAGAATCCTTAAGAATAGGTCCATTTAGTCACTAAACTCCCTAGCAATCAACTCTCATTGGCTAAGAAAGGTTTAGTATGAATTAGGTTCTCCTAGACATTTCATCGAACACCTCTCGGGCGTGAAATGCATACATATCAAGATTCCTTCAAATCAAGCATTAAGGCCTCTCAATCCATTAGAAACTAAAGATAAACTATCCCTAACACCATCATTACAATCCTATCTAGCCAAATCTCAAACACCCAAGATCCATCTAAAGAACCTACTCACAAATCATGGAAGAGAAGAGAGTAGAGATGAGAAACATAAACATAAATAGATAGATAAAAGATCTAAGATTCATAAATATAAGGAGAGACTCTTGATCTAAAAGATCAAGAGAATCAACTTAGAACATGAACAAAAGTGTTGTAAAGTTGGTAAAAGAAGAGAGATTTTTGTTCTTGGAGGCTAAGAGGGGTATTTATACTAAAAGAGGGTGAGAGGAAGCCCTAAAAGCCTTCAAACACATCAACAATCTGTAAAGGCAATGCAGCATCGACCTTAGGAGACCAGCCATCGATCTGGAGGTCGATTCCTGGTTCCCTTTACAGCTTCTTTTTCTTGTTCTTTCAATTGTCGTCAGAATGACGTATTATTTGCATATACTCTCTTCTCCACTTCCACTTGGCTCTTGATTCTCTTTGTTTCTTCACCATTTAAGCATCAAGAATCCATCATCTCAAGCTCTCAAGTTGCTCATCCAAAGGTTGTACCTACAAATGCAAAAGAATGCAATGCAAAGACGAAAATCTTAAACTAGACTCAACTTAGAAACTTTATTAATTCTAACACCTAAATTCATTATATATAACCTAAATACAACTAAAACACATACGAAATAATGCTAAATTTGCGTTAAATTATGTACACATCAACCATGGCCATGGGAAAGCACTTAAACATGTCACCGAACGCATTTTCTTGGTTGTATTGAAAACTTTGGATTTTAGTATGTTTTTTAATGTTTTATATTATTAAACATTATTAGAGGAACTTTTCTCTTAATTTTGGTGTTTAAAATCATTTCAAGTCAAACAATACTTTTTTTTAGCAATATGGAGCTAATTGGATTAAAACCATTTTTTGATAGTTTCCAAGCATCCGAAGTGCCATCCAAGAACAAGACCATTCCTTAATGGATATTAATGAAATTTAGGTAGGAGCTATATAAGTGAATTATCTTTTCTATAGAAGTGGTTTCATTTGATTTGGAGTAGTGGAAAAACAATTACATCATTTTTACTAAAGATTGGACCAACTAGCTCGTAGATGAAGGATGCGTAGAAAGGCAAATACAAAAGGAAGACGATTTAGGTTTTGAACCAAACATTCACCAGAATCTAGTGGCTCCATTCCAAGCCTTTTAAATTCCAAATAACTCAACTAAATTTCCTTTAACAAGAACCCCAAGTTTTGGAGGCATTAAGGCATGATTTTCACTTATTTGACGTAGAAAGTTAGAATACTATATATACATACTTTCAGCCTCTATTTCATAGAGTTGGTTTAGTTTAGGGTTTAATAAGAGTCTTAGGAGACAGGGACAAAACTCCTCGGGGTCGTGCCCGTTGTAGCCTCCAATATCCTTTGACACGAACCCCCAAATTTTGGAGGCATTAAGGCCCGATTTTAACCTAATTGATGTAGAAAGTCAGAATACTATATATACATACTTTCAGCCTCAATTTAACAGAGTCGGTTTAGTTTAGGTTTGAATAAGAGTCTAAGGAGGCAGAAACAAAACCCTTAGGGTTGTGCCCTTTGTAGCCTCCAAAGATCCATTTTCATCTTCATATATCATCCATTCATCCATAATTTTGTTATATATTCTCTCTCTCCCTTGATTGTTATAAATGTTTGTTGTTCACTATGATTTCGTACTTACATGATGTCATTTGATTAGTTTTATGTTAGAAGTAGGAAACAAAGAGTTATTGACTTGCTTGAATTGGATCTCAAATCGATTAGGATGTATCGATAATGTTATCACATTTTCTTAGACTTTAAGTTATTCACCTGTGAGCTAACTTGTGAATCGAACCTAAGTTTGTAAGCATCTTTCTTACTGTCATATCTAGCATTTGGTGCGAAATTATACATAGGCAACGAAAGTGGATCGAAGAGAATTGTGAACAATCAATCATACACATCAGTTAATGCATACTTGTCTTTTTCAATGACCAACGAAAGTTGAGTCCCTTGGTTGGTAAGAGTATAGGAACCAGAGCCTCGAAACTAGAGAGGATTTATATACGGGTTTTTTTCTAGACCTAAGCTAAAAAAGGCCCCTAATCTGTATCTTTCTTGCTAATTAATAGTCTACGATTTTTCTGCATTTCTGATGCATATCTTTTATTGATCTATCTTTTATACATTTGCATGCTAGATTTGGGCAAAATCATTGATCAAGTTTCTAGATGGGTAGGTTTCGAACTTCTCACAGTGTGTTGAGCAGGGACAAAAGTTTTCAGGCAAGAATAGCCACGATTGTCATGTATTTATGCAACGGTTGATACCATTTGTTCTACTAAAGTTACTTCTGACGCATGTACACGAAGCAATAGTGGGTAATCTTATGCATTCACTTAATTATATATATATACATATATATTATAAAATATATGATCGGATTAAATAAGTACTCTCAATCATATTTGTAGGCAGCAAACTATTTTTCCGTGATTTATGTGCTCATACGTAAATCGAGGATGAGATTAACAAGACGGAAAGAAATATTTCGGTATTTCATTTCAGCATGGAAAAAATATTTTCTCTGTTATTTTTCGATGTTATGGAGCATCTCCCAGTTCACATATCGTATGAAGCGTCACTAGCTGGCCCGGTGCATTTTAGATGGATGTACCCATTCGAGAGATTTATGCAATACTTGAAGGAAAAGCCAAAAACCCTTGCGAGAATTGAGGCGATCATCGGCGAAAACTTAACTGAGGAAACATCTCACGTTACTTAGTATTACTTCAGTCCAACGGTTCAAACCAAGAAAAACAAACATAGGCGGTATGACAATGGAGGCATAGCCTCTACGTACGACGATGTGCCTAATATCTTCTCACAAATAGGGCGACTTGCAGAGAAGCTGAAGGAGATTTGGTGGGAAGATTTTGAATATTGTCACAGTGCACACTTGTATATATTACGGAACTGTGACTTCGTGCAACCATTTGAGAGGTACACATATCTTTATATTAATTAATCATATTAATAAGTATATGTTACGTATATGTTACATGCTGTTACACCTTATTTGATACATAAATTTGGACGACTTATCCCAATTTGTCGGAAAAAGAGTACGAGAAGTTCAAAGACTGAGATTTCACTAACTGGATAAAATTTATGTAAGTATTTTATTTATTAATTAATATATATCATATTATATATTTAAATTTGTGGATCTAACTCGTGTCATTCATGTCATTTCAGGTCAACAATGGATATGAAAATATTCCTTTCCCACTTTGGTTTCACGAATCCGTTCAAGGTCCTATTCCAAAGATAATCACTGCGCCGATGTACTTCACTTGGGGTTATACATTTCATTCGTATCGACATGGCCCATGGAGGGTAACTGTAAATTACGGAATTTATGTACGAGAGGATACATACTCTACAATGTGCTTCACGTGCCTAATGTTTTTGTACTCTATATTTTATATAACTAATTATGTTGAATTATTTATTTTTAAATTGATTTTGATTAATATTTTATATTGTAGGCTGCTCTCGGTCGAAAGATCAACTTTGGCGTTGGCTCACTGCAGTTTGAGGCTTCTTCAGTAGCTTCCGGTATCCAGTGTTCCCACCTCAACCCACGCGATCTTAAGGTGCAACTAAAAAAGGCTGAGGAGACGCTTGTGGAAATTCATAATGAGTTAACCTTCTTCAAAGATAAGGCTAACTCTCATACCCTGTTGTTTGACTTATGGCGGAACAGAATGAAGAGTTTCGAAGATACAATGAGCGCCGGTAGCAACGAGTGCAAAATGAGCAACCTCAACCAGCGCAACTGTCCCAATCACAATTTCTGAATAATACCGACATTTAGATTTTAGATTTTATTTTATTTTATTCTATTTGTAAACTATTTTAATATGATTTCATTTTAATTTCTATTTTCTATTTTTATTATAGTTATAATTTTAATATATTTTTATTTTGTTTAAATTTTTTTTTAAAAGAAATAAATTGTGACGGATTTGTGAGAGATCCTCGCAAGTGCCTTGCAAAAATTTTGTGAATAATTTGTAAGATCCTCACAAATACCTTGCATAATGATTGCGAGAATCTTCGCAAATCCGTCGTAAATATTGCGCCTACGATTTTAAGTAGCAAATCCGTCGCAAAATGTGAGCTGCAATTTTGTCGCAAATTTTCGACTATTCTGCAACAAAGTTTATTCCTCGCAAATTTGCAAGAAAACTACGAGCATTTTTTGTTTGCAAGGGACGATTTGTGATCGATTATTTTTCCACGCAGTTTCCTCGCAAAAGCGGTTTTGCGGCAAAACTCTTCTTCGTAAATGGTTTGTTTTCTTATAGTGAATGATCTTAAGCAGGTGATGGAGCATTAGCAGATGATGCAACAATTGCTAGAGGGTCAGAAAACGAATGTAGTGGACATTAATATCAAGGTTGATAATATGTATAGAGACTTAAACGGGAAGTTGAAGTTTTGTGTACTTACATGAAGTTTCTGGATACAGGTTGGTCAGACTTCTTTAGAAATGGAGCACCACTTGGTACTTTACCAAGTAAGTGGGAGACAAATCAAAGAGTACTTGTTAACGCCATTATGCTTAGAAATAGAAAAGTTGTTGAGGTTTCGGAGATGCCTCAGATCGATCGATATGAAGATGATGCACCTGAACCTTGTTATGACGTTAAAAAGGAGCATATAGAGGGTGAGCATGAGTATGTGCCACCCTCACCTTATGTTTTTAAACCCCCCATACACATCCAAACCTTGGCAGAAAAACAAAGCGTGAATATGAGAAATTGAAGGATGTTGTGGGTAAATTACATGCGCATTTTCCATTTGTGAAATAGTCAAGATTGTGTCTTCTATGAAATGGTACAGAAAGGGGATATTGGCTGAAAAGCTCAGATAGAAGCATGGAGTGTTTCAGTTCTTCATAACACTATGTCAGCAGCTCGAAGATCGTAGACTATTCTAACTACCACGATAAATATGATTTCCGGCCTCTAAGAGGCGTCTCTATGCTTTGGGATCAGGGTTAGTCTCATGCCATTATTAATTTCTGAGCATTTGGGTCTGCATAATTTCAAGACTACCATGACATCTCTAGTTCTTGCAAGCATGTCCGTGCGTTGCTCTGTGGATGTTTTAGAGATTATCCATGTTGGTGTTGGAAGGGCTACATACTAACTGATTTGTATTTCTAGCGCTTGATGAAAAACCAAAAGATAAATGTGCATAATGGCCAAATACACTTACGTCTAGGGAACATGGTGATAAAGCTCAATGTTGAGAAGATGCTGAAGAAACCCACAATAGATTCCTTTACCTAAGCAGTGATGTCCTTTCTTTCGCTCGGCAACTCGATTATTCTTTAGTTAGACAACTAGATTTGTGGTTAACTATGAAATTAGATCCCCTTTCAGCTACAAGAAATGTGCATTAAAGAGACTTTTGACCATGATTTTTGGTAATTTCAAGCTAAGTATATTCTCATGAGCCTTGTGAGATGTAAGACTTGGGTTAGGGATTTTTTACCAGACTTTTGAGGTGAAACATAAGACCTAACCATGTAAAATAAGGTAAGCTTTCTAAGGGGGGTGTATTCAAACAATGATTTGGGGTGATTTGTATTAAAATATGAAATTCCATGTTATTGAAACAATAATTTTAAAATTTCTTATAAAATTCACTATTATTGAAATGATGATTTTAAAATGTATCTTCAAATCCACTGTTATTGGAAATATTTTAAGTATTGGATTTTAAGTGATTTAGGAGGGGGGGGGGGGGTNTGTTGAATTTGCAGAGAGTTTTGTGTATTAGAAAAGTCAATAAAAAAATCTTTAGTTATAAGGATTTTAAGAATTCAAGGTGTAAATGGAATATTTTGAAAATCCTGTTAAAGGAGTTAATTGTTGAGAATTCATGTTCCAATAACACCAGATTTTAATTGAATCATAAAATCAACGAAAACCAAACTTTTTGAATAACAATGGATTTTGAGTAGACATTTANGTTGAGTTGACATTTAAAATCATAAAACCAATAACAGTAGATTTTATCAAGATTATTACAATCCATAAACCAATAACAACAGATTCTAAAAAGTTTAACAATCCTTCAAAATACAACAACCAATAACCCCCTTAAGGTGTTTTAGTGGAATTTCCTTGTTAAAAATACAAAGACTCAAATCACATCAAATCACATGATTTTAAGTGGAATTGCAGAAGATATCTAAAAAAATCACAACTACTTCCCAAATTCATCAAAATCTTCTAAAAACTCATTAAAATCAAATACCATCAAATGCTCATTTCAATACATCCCCCTAATTCTTTTAAAAATCATTGTATTAATGTAAATTTTGTTAGTGAAACTCATAATCAATATAATTCTTATGTAATCTCTACCTATATAAAATTGTAAAACACAACTAAAAGAAAAACAATTCATGTTTATGAAGAATTTAGGACGATAATTTTTAAAACCTATGAGATTATATAGTTGTAGGAATTTTTCTTTCATTAGTATGGCGCCAGATGAAAAACAAAGATTTGTCCCCTTCCTTTTGCTACCGTATGTAGCGTGACCACAATAAGTTACACTTGAAGAATACGAAGGTTGTTCTGTCGGCCAGCCGTGTGTGGGCTTTAGATGACAAAGACATAAATTTTGATGATGAGAGCATTTTTGGTTATTTTAGATATAAGCTTTCTCACCTACTTCCCGAGTTAGATATTGGTTTACTCTTTTTTAAAGGCTCTTGTTTCGTTCACCATCTTTTTCTCTCTGACATCATCTTTAAAGTCTTCTTAGCTACTCCCGGACTTAAATGTCCCCGCCATTTTGAATTACCCAACAACCCTTTTCTTCTTTTATCTACTGAGTTAGATAAAACGTGTGGTGAGGAGCAACGCCCGTCATCTTTTCTTTATCGGCACGTGATTTTTAAATAGATTTCAAAACAGTGGCGGACCCACATAAATATTCTGTTATATATGTATGGACGATGTAATAATTCTAATTATTATACATTTAAGTAATACCCTTATTTGAAAGTAATTAGAGAATGAGTTTGAGAGTGAGGTTACTGCCTCTGTTTCTCCTTCTACTTGTCTTGAGTCATCATGCTGAATCTGGCTCTATCGTCAAGTTTCTTCCTGGTTTTGAAGGGCCTCTTCCTTTCGAACTTGAAACTGGGTTTGTTAACTGTTACTAAAGTAATTCTATGTTTTTGAGTTTAGCATTTGTAAACATAATTCTTCTCAATGAAGGTACATTGGTGTTGGTGAGGAAGAGGAAGTGCAACTGTTTTACTACTTCATTAAGTCTGAAAAAAATCCAAAAGAAGACCCTCTTATTCTGTGGCTAGATGGAGGGCCTGGATGTTCTGCTATCTACGGCCTTTTCTTGGAGAATGGTTAACTTTTAATATTTCTTCTTGAGCAAAGCAAACATATTCAATGACTTATTTGAAACTGCTGGCAAAAATTGTAGGGCCTTTGGCCTTAAAGTTCGAGGTGTACAATGGAAGTGTTCCTTCAATGGTATTACTCACCACTGAAGTGCTTAAACCAAATATTTTGTAATTTTTTATTAATTTTTTTTCTGTTTCAAAAAAAAAAATTAATTAACTAACCAATCGCGGACCGCTACGTGTCGTGGAGTCCGCGCTACAGTATAAGAACCCAAAGAGCAAAGTTTCTTATTTAGTATATTTTAGAACTCCTCTTAAGAACCTCACTAATTGTTTATTATTATTTTACCTAGGATTTAGAGTTAAGAAACCTTTAATATCATCCATTGTCCATGCTCTTAGATTAAGAGATTTAGTTAATATAAATGGATTTTGAGGTATTATTAGTAGAATCCCTAATCGAGTTCCGAAAAAGAAGGTTGTTTAAAAGACAAGAGAGAGAGAGGTTAAGAGACCAAATAAGAGTTGTCTCTTGGTTCAGGGATTTTAGAACTCATCTCTTAACACATTTATTTTTTTTTTAAATTAATTGGTTTAGATAAGAGCCCCCAATGTTCATAGTCTAATTTTACAAAGATTCTAAGCAATGTGAAGCAATAGTATAATATATTATAAAGTTTATGCTATGTATCTATTTTGTGAAAAAGACTGTTTGTATCCTAATCAAGCCTCCTAATTTTTTTTTTAAAAAAGCATTTTGGTATTACATAAACCAATTATATAGAAACTAGAAAGCTTATTAGTTTATGCAACGTCGGCTATAAAATTATTTCAAAGATCTTGTGCCTAAGGCTAAAAAAGATCCTTCCATGTGTCATATTGGAGACACAATCGGCTTTTGTCTCTGGAAGGTTGATTACGGACAATATTTTGATTGCTCAGGAAATGTTTCATGGTCTACGCACTAACCAGAGATTTCGTCATGAGTTTATGGCCATTAAAACAGTCATGAGTAAAGCTTATGATCGGATCGAATGGTCGTTTTTAGAGGCGGTGCTACATAAGTTAGGTTTTGGACAGGTGTGGATTTCTTGGTTAATATGGTGTGTTCGATCGATTTCTTACAAAATATTGTTCATTGAACGACCAACCGGAAACATAATTCCTCAGCGAGACCTGCGGCAAGGAGATCCTTTATCACCTTATCTTTTCATTATTTGTACGAAAGTGCTGATTGCGAATATAACATGGAAGGAGCGTGAAAATGTGTTAACGAGTGTCTAGATAGCCCAGCAGAGCCCGACAATATCACACCTTTTATTCGCTGATGACAGTCTTTTTTCTGCAAGACAGAGAGTTCACAATGTCAGGCTATCTTGGATGTCTTGCGGGATTATGGAAGGGCATCGGGGCAAGTAATTAATTTGATAAATCGTCGATAATGTTTGGCAAAAATGTTCCGGATCAGACTAAAGGGGTAATGAAATCCTTGTTAGGTATAACCAAGGAAGGCGGAATGGGTACATATCTTGGAATTCCTGAAAGTTTGGAAGGTTCCAAGAGTCAGATTTTCAATTACGTCAGGGAAAGAATAGGAGAAAGAGTAAATGAATGGTCATCCAAATGCCTCTCAAAAGGGGGCAAAGAGATACTGATCAAATCAATTGCTCTTGCGCTGCCCAATTATGTCATGTCATGGTTAGGCTCCCCAAAGTGTTAACGACAAAGTTAACTAGTGCGATTTCTAAATTCTGGTGGAGCTCCAATGGATGTAACCGCGATCTCCATTGGGTTGCATGGGAAGAATTATGTATACCAAAAGAGAATGGAGGTTTGGGCTTCAGATCTCTAGAGGTTTTTAACACCGCCTTATTGGCTAAACAATTATGGAGACTTAGTTAATTTCCGGGGTCACTGGTTGCACGGATATTACGTGGTCGTTACTTTCGAAATGCTCATCCATTAAATGCTAAAAAACCACATTCACTCTCATTTGGCTGGAAGAGTATTTACTCAACCCAATCTTTGCTTAGACAAGGAGTCGGGATCAGAATAGGCTCTGGGAGTAGTAATTCAGTATGGCAAGATCCCTGAATTCCAGATGTTAACCCACGCCCAGCAAGAGGATGGGGTAGTGTCTGGCATCCTAGGTTACAAGTTTATCAGTTGATAGAATTGGCATTTGCCTCTCCGATATGAAAATTTCAATCCGGAGGATATACAATTGATTTGGGGAATTCATCCAAGTCGAACTTTCACTCATGATGGCTTGGTCTGGCATTATACAAAATCGGGACAATATACGGTCAAGTTGGGCTACAAAATTCTAAACGCTATGGAAATAACGAGGACTAATAATAATGGTCGGGGCCCAGGTCTGGAGGATTTAAAGGCTTTCACATGGAAAATAAAATGCCCACTGAAGATACAACATCTCTTTTGGCAAATTATTACAGGAAGTTTAGCGATAACTACAGAAATTATTCATAGAGGTATAGAATTCGACACAACCTGTAAACGATGTGGTTCATGTGAAGAAACAATTAATCATGTTTTCTTCGAGTGCAACACCGTCAGGTGTATTTGGGATGCTTTCAAACGTCCAGAGAGAATGGAGACATTTCCAACAACCTCAATTTACTCTAATATGGATTATCTTTTTTGGCGGAGTCCTCTGAGAACCCATGATACGTCTCGTTACGCTCTTTTCCCATGATTATTATGGCTAATATGGAAAGCAAGAAATCATAAAGTTTTCCAAGGGGTACATATGGATGTAGAGGAGATCTAAAGGAATGCTGAAACAGATTTAGCAGCTTGGGAGGAAGCGCAAATTCTCGTCCATAACGACGAAGAACAGCCACCGATGGAACCTCAACCGACAAGTTTAATCTGTCGAATAGATGGCTCTTGAACACAATCAGATCCCACCTCTGGGTTTGGGTGGATTTGCACAGATAGAGATAATAGGTAATCTTGCTGGGATCAAAAGGCCAACATCGGAGTCTCACATCGCTTCACTCATAAATGAAAGCTTTATTATGGGCGATGACAGAAGTACATGACTGAAAAATAGATTGTTAGACCTTCCAGACAGACTTTGTTAAGCTTATAAACATCTTTCAAGACCCAGATGGTTGGCCAGCCTTATATACGATGATTCAGGATTTCCAGCTTCTTCGTGGTCTTTTTCCAGCCTTAAGCTTGGTTCACATTCCACGTACTTTGAACACACAAGCAGATAGTCTAGCCCGAAGCTCACACTTTAAACTTTTAGAATATATTTATGTAGACTCTTATCCACCGAATTGGATAGCCAATTTGGGAGACTTTATCTAATTAATGTTTGGTTGACAAAAAAAACTATAAAGCTTTACTATTAATTGGATAGTAACATTAATTAATCAACTTATTCATTTTAATTTATTTGTAAGAAAATATGAAATCCTTTGGAAAAGAATATGATATGGATCTAAAAGTGATGACTTAAAAATCAAACTATATTATTTTTGATTAACATAATCCTCATAATATGTTTTCTACTTCTAACGTAATACAATTTTAACCGTCATATATTTTCAACTTTAAAAACATACTTTCGTTTTAATATTTATCTCATAAAACATCTTTTTGTCCAATTTTTTGATATAAGAAATTCTCTGTTGCATACATAATTTGGAACTGATATATATCCCCTAAACATTAATTGACAAGTGATTTTGCCACATGTCCTCTTCATAATGAGTGTCAACCAAAAATTATGACATAACAACTTAATCTAAATCGATTGGTTATAATTTATGACATGACAAACTCCTTTTAAGTCATTTTAAGAGATTTTAAGTTTCATTACTTAATTTCTATTAAGTTTTCATTTCATTATTTAATTTTTTTTAGGAAATTAGGAATTAATTTAAAACAAACAAGTTACTAAATGGTAAGTGACGATAAAAAAATATGTTACTAATATTTCGACGATAATTTTATCCTCATGAAAACAAAATCACTAATTATATTAAATAAAAATATGTTACTAATATTTCGACGATAATTTATCCGTGCATTGCGCAGAGAGCCATCTAGTTTAACAAATAAAGGAAATTGCTGAAATAACTATCATATAAATTAAACTAATATGAGTTATGGAAAAACAAAAGTATCCAAAATCTACAACAAAAATCTTCATAAACAAACATTACTGAAGAAAAAAAAGACGTTAAAAAAACATTTATGAATATTATATTATTTCCTTCTTTATTATCAAAATTAATGAAAATAAATAATTTTAAACATAATTGAATCTTCATAATATCTTAGTCACATATGCAGAAATTCATATAATTATTAGTTAACGATATTATTTGAACAATATATTGACATAATATGTTATTATCTTATCAAAATTTTGTTAGTTTTTATATTTGGCCAACTAAAACAATACCAGCAAAATAGATTAGTTTATTGAGTAATCATCTATAAAGGTGTAACTAGATTTTGACCCGCACTTTTAAATCGCGGGATTCGTTTTTTGATAGAATTAAATACAAAAAAAGATTTAAAGATTATATGTGTTTTTTTATAAATAAACTATAGTAAAGAACAATTCTTTCATAGCCAAAATATATTAATGGTAGCGGTTGTCGATGTCAAAATGAAAATAAGTTTTTCCTATAATATACTTATGTCACAGGATAAACCATGATACGAATATAAAATCAATCCATTTGTATTATCTTTGTCGGATTTTTTATTGTAGTACTATATAAAGAATTTTATAAATTTATAATGATTCTTTATATTAAAAATTCTCATAATTTTAATTCGTTAGTAATTATATTTTAATTTTTTCTATGAGTGATATGCAATATTTTTCAAATCGGACCGGTCATAGACAGATCGGATTCGACCGTAAACAGGAAATATAGTCAGGTTGAATTAATAATAAATCCAAAAGAAAATTAAACAGTTAAAAGACCATACTAATTCGGTAAAGAACCGGAAACCGACGAAACATTAAACTGAATTCAAATAAGGTTTAACCTTAAACATGAAATGTAATTTGTTTTATTAATAACAGTTTTTGAGCAAAGTTACACTTTTAATTTTTATAATATTATACTTTTAAGTGTTTTGTTTAATATTCAAGTAAATATATTTATTCTCAGCTATAATAATATTTTAAAAATTATTTTTTTTCAATTATAATTTTATTTGTTAAAATATTATTAAACCTGGTTGAACCCGCACGGAACACATTGAACCTCGACCTCAAAATTTTTTTACCTAGTTCGGTTTTCAAAAACATGAAAAATTTTATGTGTTGAATTATTTTAAAACTGTCATTTTTGTAATTGTTAATTAGTGAACTTTATTTTAAATAATTTTTTTGAAAATTTTAGTAATTGAAAAGATAACTATTCAGTAATTAACTAAATTAATTAGTTAAATTAATGGATTGAATAATGAAGTTGTTACATGACATATAAGGATGCATAGTTAATCACACGATAGATAATGTTGTTGTGCTTCTGTTATAGTAGTATAGATTATATTTTTGTTTTCTTCTAATATTTTTTAATCATTTTTCTCTCTTTATTAATAATATAAACAATATGATGCAGGAAATTATATATGTTGCAAACCTCTAGTAAATCTACAGGTCACTGACACTTATAATTGCAAAACTAGTAATATGTATATTTTTCAAACACTTAAGACTGATAGTTATATATTTTTATGTCAAAACAGGGTTACATACTTGGAAACCCAATTACACATATCAAAATTGGGCAAAATTATCGCATTCCTTTTGCTCACGGAATGGCATTAATTCCTGATGAACTTTATGAGGTGTGAAATATCTCATTTCTTTTGCTTAACTTTTTAGTTTTTATATTTTTATCCAATACGAATG
The DNA here is from genome assembly GCA_900406275.1 of Anastatica hierochuntica. Lineage (NCBI taxonomy): Eukaryota > Viridiplantae > Streptophyta > Magnoliopsida > Brassicales > Brassicaceae > Anastatica > Anastatica hierochuntica. The sequence goes on from OVAN01004329.1 coordinate 17,937, forward strand.
GGATCTGACTTTGTCATTTTTTTAATTCGAAAAATGATGGTGGAACAATGTGTTTTTTCTTTTTACAGAAAATGAAGAGAGCTTGCAAAGGAAAATATCTAAATGTTGATCCACTTAACATAGAATGTGGAAAACTCAGGGAAATATATTTAAATGTAAATACCCTAGTCTTTTGAATATGGTTGATGTTCAGTGACTCTGTTAATGATCATCACTAATTCACATTTGATTTTGTTTACAGCTTACTACCAGAATATATCCAAATCATATACTAATACCAGATTGTGATATGTCATCTCCTGATTGTTATGTAAGTAATCTATATTTAACTCCATCTACTTACAAGGAAAAAGTATCTGACTTAGTTTTTATATACCCATTCTTAATTCAAGCATATTTTTGGTTAAAGTAAAAATTAAGACAGAGAAAATCGAATAACTGCTTAAAACGAAGTATAACAATTTATGAAACAAAAAATTTTGTTTTTTTTTTTTAAATAAAGATTTGGAAATGTTTATTTTAAAAAAGCATACAAAAATAAAGATGTTGGTAGATGCTCCCGCTTAGGATTGCATTTATGTATGGTATTATATATACTGACAAAAGAGTACAATTATGATTTTAGTCATGAAGCTACACATATAAGAAAACCCTTTTTCTTTAGTCACAATTAACTTTATATAAAAAATTATTAAAGATATTTATTATAACCTTAATTTTAAGGATAAATAGTTGAGCAGATAATTACCTAAGCAAACATTTGAATTTGTTTCCCTTTAGAAAAAATTATGCTACTAGTTTGGAAGAGGATGGGAACATGAATACCACCACACACACACAAAACTGGACACAGTTTAGATTCCAACCTTATTAGTTGAAAGTTTAAAGCATAGAGAAAGATTTTGAAAATTTGCAAAGAACAGTTTTAGATATGATCTCTTAAACTAATGTCCATATAGCCACGTAAAGTCCACTTCCACTCTACAATTGAGAGTGCCAGAGTTCCATGATGCATCAATAAAACAGAGGGTGCCAAAGGTGAACTCTGTTTGCTTTGTTGGAGCCATTATGTTTAATGTCACTACACTTTGCCTATTAGTCCCCACATCTGAGTCATGAAGTTGATTACAACTTTTACTCCCTGGATCTTCGGCGTAAGTTGGTCAGCTTCAATAAAGTATGCGCTTACTGGTTGAAGGCAGGTCGGAGGGTATCTATCTAGTCCATATACTGCCTTTTAGCACATCAAACTTGATAGACACTGTGCAGTTCTACAATCTTTTTAATTTTAAAACCCATGAAAAATAAAAATAATACACACATATGCCAAATACCTAACCTTACAATTTGGCACCTTGATGATATTCTGAAGAAAAAATAGTTACAAGGTTGCTTTTGCAGTTATATAGGTATTTTCTCCTTGACAAGTGGGCCAACAAAGAGAGCGTACGTGAAGCTCTTCATGTCAATAAGGTATATATGCTAACTACATTTTAAGATCGTTGATAAATTGGTATGTGAGGGTATAAAGAAAATGTTATAATCGTAAGGAAGCATAGTTGAATGGAAACTATGTAAATTAATGTGTGATGATATAAAGAGTGCCACAATCAATTAATACAGGGGACCATAGTTGAATGGGTGCGATGTAATGGCACTATTGGGAAAGTGTACGATTTTGACATTAAAAGCAGCGTGCCATACCATAAGAATAACAGCATCAATGGCTACCGTTCTCTTATCTTCAGGTTAGAGTAAAATCTTTTTTTAAAATAATATATTTTTAATTTATTATTTTTTTGGGTTTAATTTATTTATTACTTTTTTCTTTCTAATTATTATTTAAACCAAGAAAATCTAATAATGCTAATGATCCTTACTTACGTAAAAGTAAAAAATATTTCTTTTTTTCTAAAGTATTTTTCAAAATATATTGTTATAATATTTAAAGTTTAATTCATCAAGAGTAATATTGTATTTAGCCAAACAACTTTTAATCTCCATTCAATTTATTCCTATTTAATATATAAGCTTTTATAATATGTAAATACAAATAATTAAAATAATTTTATATCTGTTATTAGTTTTCTTACTACAAACAAATCAAATTCAAACTAAACCAAAGACAAAATCAAATTATTTATTTGCTTTCAGTTTCAATAAAACCAAAATTAGAAAAAATGAAGGCAAAACCAAAATTTGTCTACTACGGCAAATAATATTTGAAAGATAATAAGAAAGTAGTGTGGTTTATTGTGAACAGTGGTGATCATGATATGGCTGTGCCTTTTATGGGAACTCAAGCCTGGATACGATCTCTCAATTACTCCATCTCTGATGACTGGAGGTCTTGGATGATAAACGATCAAATCGCTGGGTATATAATTTATTTTGTTTTAAGTTTCTTTTGTTCATTAATATTCTTTTGGATAACAAGCTTATTAAAAATCATCCATGTCTGTTTTTCTTGACAGATACACGAGAAGTTATGCGAATAAGATGACATATGCTACTGTCAAAGCAAGTCTTCTCGTTTCACTTAACATTTTATTGTCATTACATTACAGTATGTTTTGAAAATAATAATGATGTGAGTATTATTTTTCATTATAGGGAGGCGGACACACACCAGAGTATAAACCATACGAAAGCTTTATCATGTTCCAAAGGTGGATTAGTGGCAAACCTTTATAAAGAGGCTCTTGGCCTTTACATATAAAAATAAAATTATTCAACATTGCAATAAAGTTATCTATTTATTGATGAATAAAAAGTTATCTATTTATTCATACTGATGTGTCTTTGTTTCCCCTTTCTATGGACTGCAAATCGCGGCTCTGTAGTTTACCTTGTATTTTTTCAAGCCTAATATTAGGGCATTTCCAATGGTGTTACCACCATTGGAGTTTCTAAATTTTTTTTTTTATAATTTTATTATTATTATTTTATTATTATTTTTTTCAGTTTTTTTTTAAATAAATAATAAATGCACCAATCGCGGACCGCCGCGTGTCGGTGGGGTCTGCGAACAGTGCAAGAAACCCTTTAACAATCGGTTTTTATTTTGCATATTTTAGAGATGGTTCTTCACTATTTAGTGGATCCCACTCACTATTTTTGGGTTAAGAGCCCCTCTAAGATACTCCATTGTGGATGGTCTTAATATCTTGAGAAGTCGAAAACAAAATAAAATTATGTGGTTGTATAAATCAAAGAACGGAAACAGTTGAACGAATTAAAACACGAGAATACCGCTTTTGATCCCCCTTAAAGCCATGTGGAAAGGTGCGGAATAGCTGTAACCATCTGAAGCGAGAGTTGGGAGCCAAGAATTGAGTATGAAAGCTGAGAATATGAGCTGAAAGTGAAAATTGAAAGCAAATTGACACTTATTAAATTTTTTTAAGTACAAATATAAGGTCTGGGCGATTCGGGGTTCGAGTCGAGTCCATTCGGGTTCGGTTTTCAGATACTTAAAGTCTAGTCTCGTTCGGATATTTTAAAAGTTGGTTCAGGTTCGTTCGAGTATATTCGTATTCGGATCATATTTAGTAACTTTAGAAAAACTCGAGTATACCCGAAATTATTCTAGGTTCTGTTCGGATTCGAGTTTATCGGGTTTTTCATGTACTTTTTTGTATTTTTCCAGTTTTTCTGGATTTTTTTCGAACTTTTTTGGGTTGCTCTAATTTTAGGTTCGAGTTCGGATCGGTTTTTGAATTTCTCGACAATTTCGGGATTCGAGTTCGAGATTTTAGATTTATGGCTTAGGTTTTTCGAGTATCCGTTTTGATTTAGTAACTTAAGGAACATTCGAGTATACCGGAATTATTTCAGTTTCGGTTCGGATTCTGGTATTATCGGGTTATTCAGGTATTTTTTTGGATTTTTTCTCGGTTTTCTTCGTATTTTTTCGGGTCGCTCAAGTTTCGGGTTCAAGTTCGGGTCCAGAGTTTTTGAATGTTTCGAATATTTCGCGATTAGAGTTCGGAATTTAGGATTTATGCTTTAGGTTTTTCGAAGTTTTTTCGGGCATTCGTCAGATTTAGAACAACATATTTTACAAATAAAATCTAAATAACATATTTACTTTGATTTTATATGTATTTTAATTTGTTAATATGCTATTTTGAAATTTTATCTAAGATTTTCTATCATATTAACTCAATTTAAAAAAAAATAATAGGAAAAATATATTAAACGATTTGTTTTTTAATAGAAGTCTCAAACACTTCATTTTATAGAGCATAATGCTGGAATGCTATTGACAGTTAGGTCATCTCCAACCCCACTCCATATTTTACTCCAAAATGGAGTGGAAAATGGAGTAATGAACAAACAAAAAAGTTATTATTCCATATATGGAGTAATAACTTTTTTGTTTGTTCATTACTCCATTTTCCACTCTATTTTGGAGTAAAATATGGAGTGGGATTGGAGATGGTCTTAGAACAAAAAGGCACACGTATGCCATGTAATAAAAAGAATTGTGATTGGCATTGATCAAAAGCGGTGACTTCGTAACTCACGTTTAAATGTGGTTCCAATCAAGCTTTAAATGATACTTTTTCCACAACTTCATTAATAATTGTAAGTGGTTACAAAGATAAACACAACGCTTGATATATCTAGACGTGCATGTCGAGAGGCTAGATCAACAATAAAATAAATAAAGCAATAAAATGATAGATTTTCAAACATTAACATGTTCATAAATCGTTGGTAAAACATGGAAATGTAAGAATTACCATAAAAGCGATCTTAAGGTTACAAAAGTAAAATTCTTTAGCAAAAAAAAAAACATATATTACTAGATTTTTTTCAGAAACACCATACAAATTTTTTGAATAGAATACACAACAAAATTAAGATACTTTTATCTTATTGAAATCTAGACTATAGTACTCAAAAACCAAATACAAATGTGAGACCACAATTTAAAGAGCGTGAGGGAAAGCTTAGGAGAATTGATTTGACTACTTATATCACCAAAAATGTACTTTCTTTTCAAACACGCATTCTGAGAGAATTCCGCAGTTAAGCGTGCTTGTACTGGAGTAGCACTAGGATGAGTGACCGAGAAGTAAGTTTTTGGAATCGTGCGAGTGAGGACAAAACACGGAGAAAAATCGCGTGGTGATTGCAGGGATAGTAAATCATGATTTTAAAGCCTCCTCGAGGTAACATTCCTGACCGTCGGATAGAGTGGGCCTATTGGCCCGAAGAGGGGCGCCAGGGCACACTGGAGAGGCGGTCAGGGGCGTTACAATTTGGTATCAGAGCCGAGCTCGAGGTAACTCTTATTCAATGATCTCGCTGCTGCTAAAACTCATGTAACATCATCAACTACATCACGTGCTTATGCGACATCCTCCACTCGTCACAAATACAAGTACTGCCACATGTACTCCTCTCCCTACTTGCATCTTCAATCTTCCTATTTTTAGCTTTGTGTCTCTCAAATCCCTGTAACATATAAACTACATAGCTACCATACCACACAGACATACCCAAAGATCAAGGATCAAAGAAAGTAAACAAAAACACTTCCACTAAATAATAAGAATTCGAAAAGCATGTTCTTATTCCCCCATAAGCCTGCCTACACTCTAATGAATCGAATATCAAAAACCAAAACAAAAAACACATATTTGATCATTCCTCCATAAGGTAAGTTAGCTTTCGTCAGCCACTTTCTCCCGACTCTCCCCCCGCATGTAAATAAATTCTTGTAAATATTTGATTAATGCTTTCTTTTGATATTTAACTTGGTTTTGCTTTTATTTTTGCTTATAGGTACATTGCGTGAATTTAAGAGAATTCAAGAGAGAAAATGAATGAAGTGCCAGAAAGAATCAATGAATGGATGAAATGACTTCCTTTTGAACTCAATGAATGATCGAGATCTTCATTTCACTCTCTTATCCTTATGATTTTCACATAAGCATTTCAAGAACAAAAATTATTATAAAAAAAAAATTCAAACACTTTGTGATTTCATAAATCTCTTTCAAAACCTTGTAATATTGAATCAAGATCACATTTGTATAAGAAATCAAAGGTATGGATTCAAACTCAAATTTTTAAGCGTTACAAACTTTCTTCAAAATCTTCAATTCTTGAATCCTTAGGTTTCATTTCTTGAACTTGCATAATGGTTAGAATAGGTTTGATAATACTTGGTTACTAATTTTCATTGGTTGGTCTAAGAGATTTGAGTTTGAACGGAAAATTCAAAGTATGATGTTCTTAAGTGCTCTTAGTGTGAATAATGCATTTTTGAAAAATTTGGAAAAAAATATGATTCCTTAGTTTCCTAAGATAGCTTTTGGCTACACTTGAAGTTTCCAGCAAGAATTTGGCAATTTCATTGAGTAAAAACAAAGTTATGCCCATTTTAATTTTGGAATTGTGAATAGTGACGAGTTTGAAATTTGAATATTGAATTTTAGATTTGTTTATTATTGGTTGGTTTAATAGTTATCTCAATTTAAATGTAAATTGACAAAAGATTAGAGCTTGTTTATATAGTGATTATTGCTTGATTTTAGTGATTAAGCTCTCTTGAACTCATTTTGTTATGCACTCTTATTAACTTATTTAAATTTGTTCTATGTAAGATACCAAAAATCGAGAGTGATATGCACTTCCATAGAGGTTAAATTGCCTCTCATAAAGCCAATAAATTCATATCCTTAACTGAAAGGTACCTATCTCAACCATTGTAAATATCATTGCATTTATAATAATGATTTATTGCTTTAAAGCTTTCTTTCACAGCTTAAGATTCACCGGAATGGTGAAATTTAAGTCCAGAGGAGAGGCTAATATCTAATGATCATTTTATTTATTTTGTTTTCCATTTTCACACACTTGAGTCTTGCATTCTAAAAGTTACTGAAATTTTTGAAAAACTTTCAAAAATCCTTGTAGGTTCATTCATATGTGAATATGTAAGGTGGTTACAACATATACCATGCATTAAGCAAAGAGACCATGCCTTGTAAGTAGACTTAATTATGCTTACAATTCAATGCCCTCATTAGTAGTAATATAGTGCTTGAACCATCTAGAAAATTGGAAAATTCATGCTTGAAATTGGCCTCTTGAAGTTCTTTGTGAAAGTTGAAGCATATTAAATTTAAGTCAATCTAGTTTAAGAAGAACTTAATTTAATTTAACTTTCTTATGGTCTTGATGTTCTCTTCTATGGTATAACACTTGACACTTGAGTTACGTTCTAAACCTATTCTTACGACTCTTCTTACCTCAAGTGGCTACTTTCATCTTAAGGGTAGTTACCACACCTTGTAAACACAATCCCTTATCATTATAGACACCCTAATTGTTTGATAGTGATGCCTCTTTTGGAAAATGCACACTTGGGAAAAAATCCGTGTAAAATGAAGTTGAACGAGAAAGTCTAGTGCTTCCGTAGAGTTGACCTTATTTTAAGGTTAACTAAAGTCTTAGGAAGGGTAGTCTTATCTTTTACGTGGCTTGGGATTTGTTCTAGTTATATCTAGTGATAGAAACTTGAGAGGTGTGTTTTGAAATGAGATATTATCCAAGTACGGTTATAGAAAATAAGAAAGAAAAGAAATTCTAAGAAGTAGATGATCAAAGATTCAAAAGTATGTGTAGCTCTAACATAAATATCAAAATCGAATAGAAAAGAGAGTTCAAAATAAAAATTGAATCAAGAGAAATTTTTTGTGATGGTGGTTCTAAAAATCGAAAAGGATATGTTAGAGGCTGAATAAAAGTTAAGTTGAGAAAATGATCTCTCAGGTGTGTAAAAATCGAAAAAGAGTTTTTTAAACCTATTCCAAAGAATTGGAAAGATCTTGCTAATAAAGAGAATAAGAGGTTTGGTATATAGAGTTTGAAGAAGGGAAAAACATTCGGGTAGTGTAGAAAATATAAGAGAATTATGTTGAAAGCTTAGTGGAAGCAATAGCTTTGTATGCATAAGTTGTTCGGTTACTACCTTGATTTTTCCATATGTTTTGAATTGCTTGTTTTGAGATAAACCACCCGTAAAAATTGAGTGAAACCTCCTTAAAAACTCTTCTTCAACATACATCCCTTTTGAAGATGCAAAACTTGTTACAGTACTTGTCACAGTACGTGTTACAGTGCATGTTACAGTACCTGTGACAGTACTTGTTACAGTGAGACGAATGGAGATGTGACAGGAGCAGAA
>OVAN01004330.1:0-26141 GCA_900406275.1 Anastatica hierochuntica
CACATACTAAATGATGCTAAATATGCGTTAAATTATGAACACATCAAGTTCATACGGATAAAGTTTTGCTCTCTGTTTTCTTGAGTTTTGCAGAAGTTTTAGCATCCAAAAACATCCAAGATTCATTAAAAATCTGGTGCTAAGGATTACTTTTAAAAACAGAATCATTATAATTATTTTGTAAGGTTTAAACAAAATCAAACGATGGATCAAATCTATTTATCCATTTGCAGCAGCTATACTTCTTTAAAATGAGCTATTATCCAATGGATACAACCTAGAAATGAAATATGTTTTATTTCTTGTCCCTCCCTTAAGCTTAAATTTTCAGCACCATAAATTCTTTTGAATTGTCCTTAGTACTATTAAAACGAAAAATCACCTTGCACAATGATGAAGTGGGAGAGAAAACAAAACAAAAATTTGAGAATGAGTTTCTTAAAGAAAGAGAAACCAAGTTCTGATACCATGCTGGTTTTTATGAGAGTTCATCTTATATCAAGAGAGATTACAATCAGATTTTGATTGTATTTCATTTACCAAACAAATGAACTCATTCTCAACAAGAGAAGAGACAACCAACTTGTGGTTGAAACCTCTTAAAATAACCTCAATATAACCAAAAATAATAGAGAATAAATTGATTACATGAGGGTGAAACACTATACTTTGAGACTAATCCTTATTTAGTATCACAAGACTTTGAATTTGTGTACTTAAGATGAAGAATGATTTAGACTCATTAAGCTAGGGTTTAATCAAGTACAAAGAAGAACTTGGTGAATATTTATCAAGTATTATACAAGAAATAGTCTGCCTTAAAAGCAGCCCCTAAGTCAAGATCTTTTAGCAACTATATTGTGTTTATTGATTAAACACAATGATAGAGAGAAGAGAGATTCAAGAAACTAAAGAGAGAAAGAGAGCTTGTCAAATTTTGTTTATTGTTTGAATGTCTTGTGAGTTACAAAGAATAGTCCATTTATAGAGAGACCAAAGAGATAAAGAATAATAAAGAAATCAAGCAAGTAACAAGGGGAACAAAGGACAACTCATTAACCTTGAACTAGAGTGATAGTGATTTGTCCTTAATGTTCTTCATGTGTAGACACATGTGGTATTTGACTTCTCCTTGTCTCTTCCTCCAACGGTCACACTAACTTCTCTTGTTACTTGATTTAATCTTCTTCTTTTGTCCCTTAATAATTCAATAACATACACATTTGCTCTTTGATTTTTCCTTGTCTTCAACGGATGAGCTACTTGAAAGTGACATCTCTGACACACTTGCTTATTTAATCAAGTCATGTGAACTTTCCCTTTTTGATATTTGGAGATGATGGCAACAACTCCTTTTTGCTTCTTATAGACTTTGATTGTTATTTTAATTAAATCCATTTAAGTAAGACTAAGAAGGATTCCATACTTATTGGATTTGATCCTCAAGAACTCTCCCTTTGGCCTTTAGCTCCTATGACTAGCACTTGCTCATCCAATTCTGGTTTTGTGCTTAACACTTGTTTGATTTCATGGCATGCTTCTTTGAATTAATCTCATACTTAGACGAATTAATCCTCAATATTATGATGGTTTTTGGCTTTGTCTTGATGACTTCGACCAAGACTCTCATCTTCTTCTTCTTCTTCTTCTTTTACAAAGAAATGATTGGCCTTGTCTTGATGACTTCGGCATGTATCTCTTAGTTCCTTCATTCACTCTAATACTATTACCCATACAAATTATAAAATCTTATAAACTTACAAAATGATTTATAAACAAAATTCGGATGCACTTAAAGTAGTCTGGAAAGTCACTCAAGGCCTGGACATTCTTTCATTTCCATTAAATGAATCTTGATACTTATGTGGGATAAATTTTGTTGATCGGTCTATGTGATTTGTCTATAGAGTGACAATGATATTCTTGTTTCAGAGGCTTTGGCAATAGATGTGTAGAAGGAAATATTTTGGCAGGAAAATCCGCCAAAGAAAAAGAGTTCCATACCTTGGTATATGCTAACAGATGCAACTCTAACTCGTTGTGATAGAGTTTGTAAGAACCGTACTCGGTTTGCCAAATGCACATAACACTGAACTTGATCCCAACACCAAAAACCCTTGCGTTATTTTTATGCCTGAGGTTCGTTCCCTTTCACATTTTATACTTTGAGTTTTAGTTGCTTCAGACTTCTTAATTTGAGCTAAAACAGAAAATAAAAGAGTTTTTTGGTGAGTTTAAAAGTAAAAGACATCAACTTAAAATGATTAAAAGGATGTAAATCAATGGGAAAAAGCTTTCGGCACATAGGACATTCGCAGAAAATCATGCATCATAGAGAAAACCGATTTGTTTAGGGATTATAATTAAGAAACATCTAGAACTCAAAAACACTAATTTAGATTCTCTCCACTATCGAGGTTCGAGATTTTATACTAATTATCAAAGAACTTAGAATTTCGAATGGTATTAAAATAATTAGCATGCATTAAATAGACACAGGTTTCGATAAGTTTATTGAGGCCAAAACTGTAACTGGATGTTTTGCATAAAAACCAGAACGAGGCTTAACCAACCCGAAATTCCGAAACCAGAATGAACGCAAACCAAACTCGAACGGGTACCCAAACGTCCACCCTTAATCTTCAACCTAAACATCGCCACTTTTAGGCGCTTTTTGGTCCATGACCTGAGATGTCTGGCCCTTGGGAGCAGGAATCGACTGAGAGGAAGGAGGAACATCACTCAGCCCGGTGCAACATAATCATCCGTAGCCAGCTAGGTAATGTTGCACACCAAAAATTTTGCGTCCTTGATATCTCGATCTTGTTCCAATTCCTTCAGCATGTCCTCAGGAATAGGGACCCCATGCTTCTCTTTTGTCGGGTTTAGGTATTCATGAGCATCTTGGCTTTGTTAAAGAGATGAGTTGTTTCATTGACCATTACTAACATTCCATTCTTTTTTTTTTAGCTTGGCAAGGAGAGCCTAAAATTTGGCTTTCGAATTTTTCTAGACCTCTTTCCTCTCATTTTGACCCAAGTGGTTTGCAATTGGCGAAGACAAGCACACTCGGAGGTAAGCTTCCCTTCAACCGCCTTTAGCTTTGCATTTAGACTACCACTCTCCTTAGAGACCCACTCCGCCTCGACCTAGATTCTGGAACCTTGCCCCCAACTTCTTATTCTCTTCGCTATTGTTATTTTCCTTAGCTTCAACAACCTCTATCTTGGCCATGATATCAAAAGTATTCTGCTAATGAGCATGGATTAGCGCTTGCCATGAACCTCTTCGCTCTCCAACGACATTCAGAAAGTTGAAAATTAGTCTTGGATTTTTCAAAACTCTGTCTCGTTTGGAGATAAAAAAAAACTCTATAGTTTGTAGGGCCTGACTCATGGCAACACGCTTTAGAGGATAGTCCAATCACCAGTCTAGAAAACTCATGGGGGAACTTGGGTTCGAACAAGACGAAGAAGAAGCCGACATGTATAATCTCTTGAATCGCTAACTATCTCAGTTGATAGTTTAAGTTAGCCTATCATTATCCCTCAAATTTTTGGGAAGGCAACCATAACAAACAAATTTATGTTTTTTGAAAACCAAAGGAGGTTATGGAGGAGAAGAAAAAGGCATAGAGAAAAGGAAGAATATATGTAGAAACACTAGCGAAAAGACAACAACAAGACACGTCGTAAAAACAAACTAGAGAGAGATATAGTACCTGCAAATGTCGAGGGACTGAATAGGAAGAAGGAGATCTCACATATTTATTGATGGATGCGAAAAACTGAAGAGGTGTGTAATCATTTTTTTTATAAGATGTGAATATCATTAATACTAATGAAGTTGAGTACATGAGTACAAGATTGCTCAGAAGAGCTATAGGTTTGTAGAAATCCCCAAAAAAGATAAAAAAAGACTTCTAAAAACAAGGTAAGATCAAACCATGTTACAATCCATACAAGTATCAACTGTATGAGGTTTGATGCTAAAATGGGATTGAAATTACAACCAACATCGTGTTAAAAGGAGAGTGAAGATGACCTTCCAAGTCTAAGTTGCTGGAGCAACCTGCATAATAAACACTAAGGCAGTAACGATTAAGGTTACTTATTAGAAGACATTACCGAAGAAGAGGTTGGCAAGGCCTCATCTCATGGTCTCGACAACTAAGTCCCTCACACTAATTGTACTGACTACGAGAATTGCCTCTTGCCATAACCGAAGGTGAGGCAAACAAAAGATGTCGAATAAATCCAACGGTAACTAGAGAGGGGTAGACTAAGTCCCGCACCGAGCTACGATGGCTCTTAATAACTCCATATAAGTGCCCTCTCTTGCCATGGCTCGACATCCTCCAGAAAAGTAGAAACAACGGAGTTGTAGGAAACTTGTTTAAGGATCACCACTTCCTGACACAAGTCCTGAGCAGCGAAGGTGCGTAATCATTATGCATACGGAAAGCCTATCGGCTCTTGCGCACCTACACTCGATAATTATGTCGACTAGTTTCGCCTTTATCCACAAGTGAGCCCTTCTCTCTACACATTGTTCAAGTAATAAATAGGCTCTCGTACCTCCCATATCACCATCAAGCTAGGGGGACTGAATGTTGGAGAAAGGCTTCACTCCCTCCCCCAGATTTCCATTCTTGCTTTGAAAAGGTCCACTAAGAAAATATGTTTGCGACTCGTCGAAGGTCCAACTCAAATTGGGTGCGGTCTTGTAAGCTTACACCAGTTTGCGTCATAACATGGAGGTGTTAATATGCGGTTAGGGAGAAGCGCTGATTTTCCACAAGGCAAGAAATGAGAAGAGTTCTAACAGTCATAGAAACCGAGGAAATCACTATAAAGACATCCTCTTACTCGAAAAATGCGTTGATCTTCTACGAGCCCATATCTGAAGCTATGCAAACCCCGATAACTGCACATAGTACGAATGATCCAATATGTAGATGTCAAATTAAAGCCAAAAATACGCTGACCTTATCGAAGCCAAGAGTGGAGCGTGTATGCCGTCAATGACATAGAACATTCGAGGAACTCACCTTCCGTTTATAAATAAAGAAGTGACTTCAACAAGAAAGAAGGCTGGCTATTTGTCGGAAATTCTAGAGAGAAAATTATGCAGAGAGACGTTAGAAGTATAAAATATGAACGAGCTCGAAACCATAGCTCACTTATCGACTTCGTTTTCCAATTTGTATTTGACCTTGCTTCCTTTGTAGTTTTCAACCCCAATGTATCCCACAACCGAGGATAACTCCAACATAACAAGATTTTCTAGTGAACGTGTCTTGCTTTTAGTTCGCCCTGTAAATTGCTCTAAATCCACTTTCAACAATCGATAAAAACTATAAGTTTCATGTCTAATCTAAAAGCTTGCATGAATGAGGAAAGAGTGTTTACATGATACGTATGAATCAATAATTAACACATAACAATTAATTTCTTAAAATCAACAGAAGAATTTACATAAAAACTTGAAATCTTGAGCTCATACAAAATTTAACATAAAAAGCTACACGAAGAATTAGAAGAAGATTACTAGGCATTAGGCTTTTACATTATCTTCATGTGTGTTAATAATGTTTGTGCCAAAAACACAAAAATAAAGTGTAAATACACGGTAATTTATTTTGTATAAATTACATTATAGTTAAGTATAAAAATAATTGTAAATCATTAACAATACAATATAAGAAATTAGCTTACAAAAAGATTAGTTTTTAAAAAATAAAATGGTATAATTTTCCAAAATCAATTTATAAATTATATTTACAAAAATTTTCTTAAAAAATGTGTGAATTAAAACCATATAAGCTGCGAAACTTGAATGGAAGCATTATATCTCGATATTGGGTGGGCTAGAGTAATTCAAAGCTGAGTAAAGCCATGGAAACCCACGACGAATGTAGGAATTAGTTTTAGAGGATGCAATGTTGAAATTATTCAAAAAGTAGAAATATAAATAACAAAAGGGGCATTACTGAAATTATGTACAATTGACATGAAAATTTAAAAAATAACGAGGGGCATTGATAACATCAATATTTTACCGCTTTTCCTGTGGATTTTGATAGGTTTTCTTAGTGTTTTTACACAACTTTATGAAATTAGAGGTAATATTCTTATATTTGTAGTATTTTAAATCATTTTATGTTAAACAATGCATTTAGGAGCTTTATGGAGCTAATTGGATCAAAAGCCAATTTTGTGGACAGTTTCCGAGCATCAGAACTATCATCCGAGAAAAAGGCATTTCCTTCAATGGATTTTTATGCAATTTTGACAGGAGCTAGAGAATTGAATTACCTTTCACCTCCAAGTAGTTTCATCTCATTTGGAGCAGTGGACAAAGAGTTATACTAATTTTACTGAAGACTAGTCCAACTGTCTCGCATGTGAAGGGTGCGTAGAAAGACCAAAAAAAAAGGGAGGACATTTGGGTTTCGAACCAGAAATTCTACATACTCAATTGGATCTATTTAAAGTCTTTTAAAGCCCAAGATTTCAACTCAAGACCCTTGGACACGAAGCCCAATCATTATGAGGCCTTAAGGCCCGATTTTACACTTTTTTGACCTAGGAAGTTATAACACTATAAATAGATGTTTTTAGCCATCTAATTTTGCAGAGAGTTGACTTAGATTAGGGTTTAATAATTTTATTAGGAGGCAGGGACAACTCCCTTTGTGGTCGTGCCCTTTGTAGCCTCCAAAGATCCCATCCAATCATCAATACATCCATATTCTTCCATACACTCGGTTTTATCTTTTCCTCTCTCCTTTGATTGATATGAATGCTTGCTGCCGTGATTAGTTTCGTGTTTACATGTTTTTAATCTATTAGTTTGCATATTAGATAATAGATTACAAGGAGTCAATGAGTTTACTTGAATAGGATTACTAGTCGATTAGGTTTTATCAAAAACGTTATTACCTTTACTCATTCGTTAATGTTATTCCCCTACGAAAGTTGGTACTAGAATAGATCTATAATGGTATCCATTTCAAAAGCTTGACTTACCACTGAAACTAGTATTTTGTGAGCTTTTCTAAGTAGGCTTCAAAAGTATATCGACTTTAGAATCGTGAACAATCAGTCTTGATCGTTTTTATGCGTGCTTATTATTTTAAGGCCATTCGAAAGTTTAGGTCATTTTGATATTAAACATAGAATCCCGAACCTCGAAAGTGTAGCAGATTTACCTTAGTGGTTGTGTTCTATACCGAATTCTTATGCCCCTAGTCGCTTTTAACTCCTACTTGTTTACTTTAACTTTCTGCTATTTGATGCATATCATATCATTGATCTATCCCATGTAAATTAGCATATAAAATAGGATTTCATTTTGCATAATTTAATCATAATAAAAACCAAATAAAAACCAAACAAACCCCCTACATATTTCATTCTTAGCTTAATCTGAAAGTCAATGGATCCTAAGTGTCAAACTCTAGTCTTTGTGGATTCGACCTTTAAGTGTTATTGCGGATGTTGTACACTTGCAGTTAGGTTTTAACTAAGGTAAAACTTGACCCCACATCAAGTTTTTGGCGGCGTTGCTGGGGACTAGTTGTCTTTGCCTTAGGATTTAGATCTAGAATTTAGTGTAGACAAATTTTTTTTCTTTCTTTTTCTTTTGCTTGTAAGATCGGTTTTTCTAGAACTAGGATTTCAGTTTTTCTAAAACTAGGATTTCGGTTTTTCTACTAACATTAGGAACTTAGATTTTTCTTTATAAGTTTATTTAGGATATTAGCACTTAAATTTAGGTTAAAATTATTAGAAATTTCGTGCCTATTAGGAATTATCTTTTTAATTTAGGATAAGATTTTACTTTTTCTTTTTAGATTAGGATTTTCTTTTTATTTGAGACCACTAACTTTTTCTCTTTGATTTTTCAGGAAAACCAAACAGAAAATAGGACCATATCCTCACCATGACCGCATTTTTAAGGAGTTCCAGCCCCCAAGATCATCATAAAAATTTATATTAAGGAGGAGCCAAGGTACATCCTAAGAAACATCAACCATAGAGAGACCCTGAAGAGCCTAGATTTCACATCCATGGAGAGTGTTTTCAAGAGTCAAACATTGCTGGAAATAATCACAAAGTCCAGCAAAGACGAGCAATACCTCAAAGAAATCATCGGAGTATAAAAAATCGAAGATTTCGATAATTTCTATCACCTGAAGCTCAACATCGAATCACCAATCTACCTCTGTCCAGCCACTTCCTAACCCTTCTCATGTCCATTATCACGTGCCAATGGAGCCTTTCAAGTGCTAACTTGAAGTCTTGGTGGCACAATTCATCAAACATCGAAGAGAACGAAGCATAAGTTCGAAGCGAAGCTTGATAACATGAAAATCGACCAGCCAAAGAAATTTGGGAAGCTTGAAGCTAATTCCCAGACCTTTAAGACCCTTGAAGACTCTCTAAATGCATCATGAGAGGCTGTAAAGGAAATAGCTTCAGCCCATTCCAAAGGAGATCATAACACCGAAGAAACCAAAGAAAAATTGGAATATGGCATCAACAGGAAGATGTTTTTTGTACCAAGTGGAGCATGTCCACAGATTCAAAGGATTGATACTAAAGACATTGTGGACCTTGCTTTTAAATTTAAAAGGATCTATAATGTTCTTCATCTTCTTATGAAGAACATGGAGCTAGAAGGCAAAAACGGTGAATTTGCCACAAACCGATGAAATCAACACTCATATGGGGAGATTTCCATCACTTCACAACCTGATCATGGAAGATATAGACCATGGTTCTCATTTAATTCAATATTTAGGAGCTAAGCTTGATGACTCATTCCGTTACCTTGAAGAATATGAAGAAAAACGTGTAGAGAAGGCGTTTTAAAACTCACACGCTTTGAATATATACCTCAAGACCAGAAAAGAAAGAAATTAGCCACGTGATTATATGGTTGGCCAGCCATGTTTTAAGCATAATATCGTGTATTAGATTCATTGGATGAGGATCCTAAGGATCCAAGTTACAAAATCGAGCTAAAAAACTCGGTTTGGTCTTAAACACGAAGAAATTTTCAGAACTGAAGAAGAAGTCTTGGAAGCAGTAGGAGCTGCTAAATAATGGTCTAAATGGACTAACTAATTCATAAGTACCATCATGAAGTCATCCAAGACGAGCAACACCTTCACACTTTCATCCAAGACGTTTTCCGGTTCTCATCTCTATTCCATTTGAATGAACCGGAGAAGAAAGCTCAGGAACCCATTGAAGATCTAAGTTGATTCATCGGAAACATGAGGAAAGGAAATCACAAGTCTTCTATCTGATCATCCTCATCACATAAAAGTGCCTAGGGGTCGAGTTAAATACTTTAAACAAACGCTTTATGGGAGGCAACTTATATTCTATCCCTTTAAATTTTTGTTTTACTTTGATTTTTAGAATAAGATCCTAGGATTAATGTTGGTTAATTTTGGTGTTATAAGTTTTTTAATAAAATTTTTAAATGTTTTTATCATTTTTTTCGTTGGAAAACATTCTAGAACGAAGAAAACTGGAAAAAAAATCCAATCCGAACATGTTCGGACCGTTCAGATTGTCCACCGGACCACAGAGCTTCACGACCGGTG
Organism: Anastatica hierochuntica; assembly: GCA_900406275.1. Classification (NCBI taxonomy): domain Eukaryota; kingdom Viridiplantae; phylum Streptophyta; class Magnoliopsida; order Brassicales; family Brassicaceae; genus Anastatica; species Anastatica hierochuntica. The sequence goes on from OVAN01004330.1 coordinate 9,623, forward strand.
TACGCCAAAGGAACACGCCCGACCGGTGCCAGCTCCAACATTCCCAACGCCTCATTCTCCTCCAGCATTGGTCCACATGAACTCCAGCACCGGCTGACTCCTCATTTCTTCACCCCGACCAATCCCAACTCTCGTGTGCCTCATACGTCTGTGGTTCCCCAACCTTACCATCGCCCGCGATGTACCTCGTGTCCAAAACCGGTCCTGCACTCTCCACCAACCAATCAGAGCTATCCCATACCATTTTCCTCATCCGACCATCCATTTTCCCCAACCTGACCACCCATACCCCTTCTGGACATGCCATTGGCCAAGAAAAACCATTCGAACGTCCATTTTTCGTATTTCCTTGACCGGATCAATATCAAACTCAGAAAAATCAAATACCAACACCCAAATCATATCAAATGCATCAAATTAAGATGTTTTTAAAGGCTGGGACGTTCTGGATGCAAGAACACACTTGGAGCCATAAGGATTCTTAAACCGAGTCAATTTTTGCAACCAAGCCAAATCATTCTCGCCAAGTAAGAAATTAGCCAAAATTTTATAGTACTTTATAATGGTTTTTAAGAGGAGTTCTTGTGCTGGAATGAACCTTAAAGACCATAAGACTCAAGAGTGAGGTTGTGGAGACGAAATTGCAAGAAATTGGGCAACAAAGAAACTTTGAGAAGGAGCATCATTTTCAATCCAGTCCAAGGTGTATAGTGACTAGAATGAAGAGTATTTTGAGGCAATAAAAGTTTTGATCAGGGCATAGCCGTTCTTCAACTACATTCGAAGGCTCAAAAATGCGATAAAAAGGACAAAGACCACAACTAGAGCATCTCAAGAGCAATCTAAGCCAAACCAATTATCACACCTGATCATTCTCATTAAATAAACTCAGAAAAACGTGAGAACCTGGCTGGCAGAGATGATCATACGACTTTGACTCAATGGCGACACAAAACTGACGAATTTGGCTGACTCGAGACTCTTATCTAGTAGTCGAACCAAGTCTTACCACTGAAGATGCCTCAAAAAAGTGACAATTTTATGAAGAATAGATGAAACAGTTTTGAGGGCGCAAACATGTCATCATGGAGCATAAGATTGGCTAGAAACCGAAGAAAACTTGGCCAAAGCAAAATCGAGCACTGTCAAGCGAACCAAGCTGTCAAACTAAAGATTCACCATTAATTAGCATATGTACACTTGCAACTAGGTTTTAACTGGGGTACAACTTGACCCCTCATCAGACATGTTGAGACACCCTAACCCAATTTTACTTAACCACTTTCGTGTTTCATGCGATTTTAGATAAGTCTTTTGAGTTAAATTAACTTAGCATATAATTAGTGAGGTGAAACACAATGATCAATTCAATAGTAAGGTATTACATTGCATTAACTCGACAGTCTAGCCTTAGAAATACATAGAAATCCACCCATCATTCCTTTCCAGATTAGTCCCGTGAGATGCTTCATCCAGAAAAATTGCCATCCTGGCCACTCTCATTACTTGCATTCACACATAATACAGAAGCAAAGAAATGGTTAGTGAGATTGGTCATCCTGTCTGAACAACCACATATAGAATCAAATTTAATGATTTTATATTCAAATTCATTCAGTTACATTCAGATTTATATTCAGTTCCAATTTTATTCAAACATAATCTGGCCATCGACCTTAAGATTAAGTAAACTCGGTCTTCGACCATTAACATCAGTTAACATTCAACCATCAACCTTATAATCAGATCATATACTCGGCATCCGACCTTAACCTTAGAGAATCATTTGGCTTTCAATCATTTATCAAGCAATCATGGCCAATCGACCTTTACATAATCAATGTACATATGACTACGATCACAAACTCACCTTAGCCTGTTAAAATATGTAGGATTAGATGAGGATGATCCTTTTTTGATACCTCTTGCACACAATTTTGGAAATATGATCTCGCCTAGTTGATATGTGTTAAGTCAGACAATCGACACAGTCGGACAGTCAATCTCTCGACCAAATCTCTCTGAAATAGTCTAAGTCTTTCTGTGTTCTTTATATTTGTGAGAAATAAATGAAATTAACTGGTTTTTTACTTAACACGAAATGATGCATTTTGCATTCTGACTCCAAAGAAACTGTCAAATAATTGCCAGGCGTGTCTTCCCAAGGAAAGAACGGTTCGCACACACATTTTAGTTAAGTAATCGTTTCCGCCACATTTTTTAGCCAGAAACCTAAGCAAACTACCTTGTATGAATCAGAAAAGTCTTGTCCGAATATGACCAATCATGTCTGGATCCAACAAGCATAATTGTCTTGTCTAAATTAACTAGCTAGCTCATATCCAACGAACCTTGTCTGAATCTGATAAGTCTAGTTCGAATTTCCACACACTCAGTCTTAATTGTCTATCTTAGGCTCATTTCAGCTCGGTCATCCAGTCTAGTCTATCTTAGTCATCATCCTAAGTTTCCTACTATCGACTCGAACATTTGGATTCTCTTGATCGATCCCAGTTTATCCAACCAGCTTGCCCACTTTTGTGGAAATACCCTATAATAATTTGGCTCATTCTGACCATAAGGCTTGCCATGCCCCCAATGCCCCCAATCCTTGTTCTGATTTTTGAACATGAGTGTTACACATGCGCTAACCTCTTACTTAATGTGGCTTCACCACTAATAGAGATATGATCAGAGTGCTAATGTGGGCAATAAACTCAGTCCACCGACTAAGTTATTAGAAAGTGATTTTTAATCACATTCCGAGAAACTTGTTCACATGTTGCTTAATGAAGAATGGTGACCATCTCTGAAACGAATATGTCATGACATTCATCACGAACTATCACTTTTGGAGGGCAAAACTAAGATTCATAATACGAGAATCAAATTTAGTGGAAAATAAAGTAGGTAAGGAAACTCTTCCTTTTGAGAATGGTGCTTATAGATTGTACATTAATATTATATAGTGTTAAAAGTTATGTAAAGGTCGATAAACAAATACAAGTGAAAGTTTCGTTAATGATAAGTTGTTGTTGAGCCAAAAATATATCTCAAAATGCATAAAAAACTTGTAAGTGCAATATTAGAACCATAAACGTAAAAATAATAGCTAGAATGCACGATTATATCTAGACTAGAAACCTATCATTTTGAGTGTTTTATTTGATCTATGATGTTTCTTAATTCACACCTTTTAGGAGGTTGTTGGGTGATATTAATGACTTTAATGTTGGTATCTCTAAGTGAGTGTTGTTTTATGTTTCATTTAGATTCGTGGACATTTGTTTGATAGCATAAGTTGTTATAAGACATATGCCTCAAAAAGAATCAAAAGTTTGTGTTGATGACTATGGTTACTGCCAAAATAATGTGTAGCACCGCAAATCCGGAGTAAAGACCTGATCTATAGAAGGTGTATGGTGTCTCCTGAAATATTTATGCTTAACCGATTGTCAACACTAGGATATGCTCACAGCAAAAAGAACATGGGAACTATAATTGAGTTCAAAGAAAAACATAGGGTTTAAAGTGTAATATTTTAAAAGCTGAGACTGTTATTTGCAATATTAAGTTTATCCCATCTTTGGTTAAACCCAACTCCAATAATAATATATGCTCCTAAACCCTTGAGTTTTCTCCCGCCGCCTTCTTGCCTCCGTCTCTCTTCCTTCTTCTCCATCAATTTGCAGAGGCAAGCTTCTTCGAGCTTTCGTTGTGCTGACCTTAGAAACCTTCATTTTCAGTGTCGCCTGTGCAGCCACTCGGTTTCCACTACTTTAGTACAGGCCCCCTGCTCGAGAGCAAACCCTAATAATGGTTGTCAAAGGGAGAGACACGATTCCAAATATCGAAGACTTTAAGGAGCTTCACAATCTCGTCACACATCATATAGAGTCATTCGATTACATGACAGAGAAAGGGCTTGAGGTTATGCTCAATCGAATCAAACCTGTTACGGTTTACGATCCATTCACCGAGCACAAGCTGAGCAATATCCTTTTTTTGTTTGTAATAATAATAATCTTGCTCTGTTTTTTTCCCCTGTACTCTATAGTTTGTGTTCTGTGTGATTCCTTGACAAATTATGATACTTTGGTTCGAGAATCCGAAAGTATTCCCTCCTCAAAAGGAGAGTTTGAGTTCAACATCAAGAAAAGTGTCTTTGTTTCCTTTTGAGGTGAAGTTGTTTTTTTTTTGTTAAAAAATGTTTAGACGTACTAGAGGTTGAATTTTGGTGGAGTAATATGGTTTGTTTTCGGCTTCATGAATAACAGTGTAGGCAGGCGAAGAGTTCGTACACAGGAAAATTTATGGCTGATGTTTGCTTTAAGTATAATAGTGATGGAGCGATCGTGAGAGATAAATTTGATTTTGGAGAGCTTCCTATTATGCTGATGGTGAGTGATCCCTTCATATGGTTTTGCTACTAATTTTTTAAGTACTTCTCTGGCTTGATGCTTTAGTATGTAAATGTTGCACTTATAAAACTAACAGTGGAACTAATCTTCGCACAATGATTACTCTAAGATTCACAAGTTTCTCTTGTGTAATTTTCTTATGGTAACAAGTTTTGATTTATGAGGTTTGGAAATTAACCTCAGTATTATCTTTGCAGTCAAAGCTTTGCCACCTACGTGGTGCTGATTGCCGGAAGCTGTTAGAGTGTAAAGAGTCAACTTCTGAAATGGGAGGGTAAATGTTCTTCCACCTATTAGGCCTTATGATATTGCCACTGTGATTTATATATGCTTTATTGTTCGTGGGTTTCCTTTTCTGCATTGTATTTTTGTATGTGCGGCCAATTTGTTCATGTAAACACAAAACCGGGGTGAAACTGCATATATCGATGCTCTTGATATATCTTCTCTTTAGCGCATCCCTTTTGGCTATGCATTAGCAAAAACTGCATATATCGATGCTCTTGATATATCTTCTCTTTAGAACTCCCAGGATGATAACAGTTTTAGCTTTCTTTCAAATAGGTACTTCATTTTGAATGGAATTGAAAGGGTGTTTCGATGTGTTATTGCACCAAAGCGGAACCATGTAAGCTACCTCTGCTTTAAACGTCTGGTTTTTTTTTTTTAATCTACAAATGGTTGCTTATAAAGTTTACTGGATATTTTTGTTTCTATGAAGTTCATGTATCATACATTTCTCTCATAATATAACTGACTTATGTAGCCAACGGGTATGATACGAAACTCATTCTGTGGTCGTCGGGAAGGATACAGTGATAAGGCAGTTGCCATTAGGTTTGTGAAGTTGCCTCTTCCCTGTGCATATGATAATGTCAATCTGCACCTAAAGTAGTAATATACCTTAAAACAGTGTTTTCATGCGATTTTTTCTTTATAATTTTAGGTGTGTTAGGGACGACCAGTCATCTGTCACTGTTAAATTATATTATCTTCGCAATGGAAGTGCCCGGGTTGGATTTTGGTGAGTGTTCAACATTTAAAATATGAAACACATTACCTACACTTTGAACTTTTTTTTCTTTTGTCAATCAACATACATTTTGAACTACATTTTTAACTTTTCTCTAATGGATGCAGGATAGGGGGAAGGGAATATTTGCTTCCTGTTGGCCTTGTTCTCAAGGTATGGTCTTAAGACTCTAAAATTTGTCTTCTATATCACAAGAGCCAAAGTTTCAAAGCGAAGTGTTCACTACATGCTTACTAACTCTTCTTTTGGGGTTCTCTTTTTTTTTGTTATTCAGTTTCTTCTCTTTCCTCCAACTCTCTGTTTTTTATATTTGTCCTCGTATGTTCCTAGGCTCTCACTGAAACCAATGACGAGGAAATATATGAAAGCTTGAACTGTTGCTACAACGAACGTTACGGAAAAGGCGATGGATCTATCGGAACCCAACTTGTTCGTGAGAGAGCCAAAATTATCCTTGATGAAGTGAGAGACTTGGGTCTTTTTACCCGGGAACAGTGCCGGACACACTTAGGTGATTTACCTGTCTCATTGTTTATTTACGAACATCCCAAAACTTGTAAGCTCATCTTTTGTTTCTTGAACCAACAGGAGAGCATTTTCAGCCTGCTCTTTATGGGCTAGAAAAAGAAAGCTATCTTACTGTAAGTCTGCTTGATCATTCTTAACTTCCCCATTTGGTTTCATCACTACTTATAGGATGTTGTTTGCCAAATAATTTCGTTGCATATGTTGTCGTTTATACGTAAGTTTCCGAAGAAAAAATAACCAGTTCTTTGATATTGGCTTTGGGCTGTTCGCTTGTTGTTGGGTTCTAATTTCCGTTATTTATTTCTACAACTGCTGACTGTAGTTTTTTTCAAAACTTTTTTGTCTCTCCATTTTCATGTATTTAGGTTGCTGAAGCCGTGCTCAGGGATTATATATTTGTTCACCTCGACAATGATGACGACAAGTTCAATTTGCTCATGTAAGTTTTAGCTTTTGCTCATGATGGCTTTCACACTTGAGTTTCTTAGTGTTCCTGGTGTCAATATATATTTTTCTTTTGACTTGGCAGCTTCATAATTCAGAAGCTCTTCTCCCTGGTGGATCAGACTTCTTTGCCTGACAATCCAGATTCTCTGCAAAATCAGGAAATTTTAGTCCCAGGTCACCTTTTGACTATTTACCTCAAGGTATATAATTATTTTCCCATATGGCAGAATCATCTATCTTGAAGCCCATATAAGAACATGTGATTTCGTCATTATTCGTGTTTCTGAAATTTGTATGTTTCTAGTTTGCATAACCATGAAGTGTGCTTACTAGAGAAGGGTTTTATTCATATGGAAGGATTTATTTGACATCACATGCATTCGTTATCTAGGAAAAACTTGAAGAGTGGCTGCGGAAGTGCAAAAGTCTTCTTGAAGATGAGTTGCGTAGCAAGAGCAAGAAATTTTCCTTTGAAAGCAGTGAGTTGCTTTCATTTTGTGTTCCCTGTTCGTTGTTCTATCTTCTGCATTCCTTGAAACTACATGAAACTCATTTTGTCGCTATATCCTAAGATACTGCTGTATGAATTTTTACCTGTCCCCTCTGACAGATATAATGTTAACTCAATGCCATGTGCTCTGTGATGATTTCTTAACTTAATGCAGTTGCTGATGTCATGAGGATTATGAACCACAATCGTCCCGCAAATATTGGTTTGTTAGTTGAAACATTCTTGAAAACAGGAAGGCTGAATACGCAGTCTGGTTTGGATTTACAGCAGGTAATCACTTGAGTTGATTGCTTGCTTGGAAGCCATAGTCATATGTAGCTAAGCTCTTTTAAGTATGATATTGTTTGAATAAACAGTACTGATATCTAGTTTCTCAATTCCTTTCCAGAGAGCAGGTTACACTGTTCAGGCTGAAAGATTGAACTTTTTACGTTTCCTTTCATTTTTCCGAGCGGTTCATCGAGGCGCTTCTTTTGCTGGACTTCGCACAACAACTGTGAGGAAGCTGCTTCCTGAGTAAGTTGTCACTCTGCACCTATCGAACTTCAGATGTGATGATGTGGTCACCAAAATAGCTGTATTCACATTTTCCTGTTTTGTTTTGATCTCATAGATCTTGGGGTTTTCTTTGCCCTGTTCACACTCCTGATGGGGAACCCTGTGGATTACTGAATCATATGACACGCACTTGCCGTGAGTTTCCCTAGCTCTCCTTTTCAGTTATCATTTTATTCTCCCATGAAGTTCATACAATATCTTGAATTCAGTAACATTGATCGCATAACTTAATCAGTTAGGCCAAATCGTTACATTGTTTAGTTACACTTTAAAGAGTGAGAGATTTACATGGAATCATATTTAGTGCGAGTTTGCTATATTACTTGAGGAAGTTTTTTGAAATATATAGACCAGTGTTTCAGTCTATATATTCAATCACATTTTTGTTTCATTTTGCTTTCTCTCCTCTTATATATAGGTCTTTGTGTTTGCAATTAATGTGCATGAATTTCTAGGTCTTTTCTTTTTGTACCACAATAAGTTTGCATACATTTTTGCGTACCATACAATATGTCACTTCTTTGCTGGAACAGTTGTGGTTATTTTGTTCTGATCGGTCATGTTGTTTCTAGGCATCACTTCTCAATTTGATTCCAATGGAAACATCAGAGATTTTTTGAAAATACGAAAGTCAGTTGTTGATGTTCTTGTTGGGGTTGGAATGGTATCTTCATTGCCAAAACTTGTACGAGCCGGACCACCAAAAGTCGTTCCTGTTCTTTTAGATGGTCAAGTTATAGGAACCCTGTCTTCTAACCTGGTCACAGAGGTTGTAGCTTATTTGAGGAGACTGAAAGTGGAGGCTCCTTCAGTGGTAAAGCTTTTTTGCTTCCTATCGGTATATTTGTTGACTGCAAAATTTTACGTTTGAAGAACTATTTATGTGAATATGTCTACAGATTCCTGAAGACCTTGAAGTGGGATATGTTCCTACAAGCATGGGCGGATCATATCCTGGATTGTATTTGGCATCATGTCCCGCAAGATTCATTAGACCTGTTAAAAATACATCAATTCCCTCTGACAATATTGAACTGATTGGACCGTTTGAGCAGGTAGCAAATCCAAGGACATGATCCACCTTTTCTCATATCCATACAACCAGATTTGAAAAATATGTCATTCTCCCAAACTAGGTTTTTATGGAAATAAGCTGTCCTGATGGTGGAAATGGAGGAAGGAATAACTTTTCCCCAGCAACCCATGAGGAAATTCACCCAACTGGGATGATGAGTGTGGTCGCTAATCTTACACCTTGGTCAGATCATAACCAAAGTCCACGTAACATGTATCAGTGTCAGGTATTGACCAAAGCATATAATAAATGTTGTATGTGTCTATGCTACGGGAAGCTGTTGTATAAGATTTAATATAATTACAGATGGCGAAACAAACCATGGGATACTCTACTCAAGCACTCCAATTTCGTGCTGACCAGAAGATTTACCACCTGCAGGTTTCTACTCTTAGAAAGCACAAATGATGTTGTACAGTTTTCATTTAATCATTTTCTCTTGTAGTCCCACGGCTTCTAAATTCATTTTGGATACTGCAGACTCCACAATCCCCCGTGGTGCGTACGAAAACATACACCACATACAATATTGATGAGAATCCCACAGGGACTAATGCAATAGTTGCTGTCCTGGCTCATACTGGGTAAGCAGCTGCTTATGCATGTAAGATATTGGTAATGATACGCTTATTTCATCAGTGTTTCTCTTATGCGTTGCTCTACCTGTCTGTCTCACAGATTTGATATGGAAGATGCTATGATCTTGAACAAATCATCCGTGGAGCGGGGGATGTGCCATGGGCAAATATATCAGGTTCTCGTTCCCACTCTTATTTTCTTACCAAGCATTAAAGATATAGCTAAATAGGGGTGCTTAAGCTTGATTGGAACACGTTTCTTTTCAATCTTGAACTCCAACATAAGCCTGCTCAATCACCCTTGCACTCGTTGCCTTATGAACCCTGGTGAAAAGATTCTTGTAGTTGCAGGCTTGCAGCCAGGGGTTAATTATCATCATACAAATTACTTAGCATTTCTCTTCCATGTATTTCTTACTATTGTCCTTTTGATTGTGCAGACAGAGACTATTGATCTGTCAGATCAGAGAAGCCGATCGGATAATGGTCAGAGAAGTTTTAGAAGGAGTAATGTTAACAAATCAGATCATTCTTGTATTGATGCTGATGGGTTACCGTATGTTGGACAGGTAAATTATTGTTTTCTGCACTCTCTATGTGCTGTAAATTCATTTTTAACTTAGTTTCCTTGTTATCTTCCACAGAAACTCACTTTTTTCTTTCAATTTGATGGGCAGAAAATACATCCAAATGAGCCTTATTGTAGTATCTATGATGGAGTAACTAATTCAATAAAGACCACAAAGCGGAAAGGCACGGACCCGGTTGTAGTTGATTTTGTCTCTGTTGACATGAAAAGCAAGAACCCTCCTCAAAAGGTCAGGTTAACTCCTTCAGCAATCGCATAGACAAAGTCCAATCTTTGCTAAAATCTGAGTTCTTTAAGTTCCATGGCAGGCGCATATTCGATTTCGACATGCCAGGAATCCCATAATCGGTGACAAATTCAGTAGTAGACATGGTCAAAAGGGTGTTTGCTCGCAATTGTGGCCTGATATTGATATGCCATTTAATGGAGTTACTGGGATGCGTCCAGATCTCATCATTAACCCGCATGCTTTCCCATCAAGAATGACAATCGCTATGCTTTTGGAGTCTATTGCTGCTAAGGTACCCATAGAAACTTGTTTGATTTTTGGGTTTCTCAGAGACACTGTCGGACACTTACCATTTTTATCATGCTGGCAAGTATTTGTAATGTTTATATATCTTGGGGTCTTACAGGGAGGGAGTTTGCATGGGAAGTTTGTAGATGCAACGCCGTTTCGTAATGTAGGAAAAAAAGCAAACGGAGAAAAGGAAAGCAAGTCTAGTTTGCTTGTTGATGAACTTGGTTCCTTGTTGAAGGACAAAGGGTTCAACTACTATGGGACTGAGACACTGTATAGTGGGTATTTAGGAGTAGAGCTGAAGTGTGAGATATTTATGGGGCCTGTTTACTACCAGAGACTGCGTCACATGGTCTCAGACAAGTTCCAGGTTTTTGGATCCTGCTGTTTCATCTGTTTTTTTCTTCTATGATCCTGACATATAATCTCAAGCTTGCACTTCTCTAAATCTTTTTGTGTTCTGGCTTGCAGGTTAGATCCACAGGACTAGTGGATCAGCTAACTCGTCAGCCAATCAAGGGAAGGAAACGAGGTGGTGGGATTCGATTTGGTGAAATGGAGCGAGACTCATTGCTTGCTCATGGAGCTTCATATCTACTACATGACAGGCTCCACACTTCATCAGATCACCACATTGCAGATGTGTGCTCGCTATGTGGAAGCATACTCACTTCTTCGGTAGTGATCGTTCCACAGAAGAAACTGATACAAGATATTGGGAAGTTACCTCCAGGAAGGACTCCAAAGAAGGTGACTTGCTCGTCTTGCAAGACAAGCAAAGGCATGGAAACAGTTGCAATGCCATATGTGTTCAGGTACTTAGCTGCAGAGTTGGCGTCAATGAATATTAAGATGGCTCTCAAGTTAAGCGACAGAGAAGGAGTCTAGATCCGCTTTCCGCAGGGGCACATGTTGTTTTGTACATCAAATACTGGAAAAATTGCTGAAAATTTTGAAGATTTAACATCCAGAGCTAGAACAAGAATCAAATCTCACAATGTAATAGAGTTGTGTGGAAGAAGAATACGTATTGTTAGTTTATTTATCAATTTTGATTTTGTTTCTTGTTGTCTGTTCTTGGTCCAAGTGATAGTTATTACTTAAAACATTAGTATATGGATAAAACCAATGGATTTGACTCTTCAGTGATTGTTGACATGTTCAATTTAATTTCTCAGCGTAGAGAAATAACCTTTTCCCATTAAGTGATTCATAAGCATAATTCATTTTTATTTTAGGTTAACAATACCAGTTGATAGAAAAGATTAATGTCTGATCAATAATACAATCTCTTTCTCGCCAAGCAAAAGACTGAAGCAAATCCCGATATCACGTTAATTTTAATTAGATTTTTTTAATTTATTTTTATTTAGCACAATTAATTATTAGATAGATTTTAACAGTTAGACGTTAAGAGATTTTTTTTTTGACAGTTAAATCTCAATTCTTCTTATAATTAAAAGAAAATACACTTTAGTGATTTTTGCTGACGTATCGTTCATAAGTGAAGTTTGAGAATTAACGTTATAATTTGATTGGTCGAAGGTTTAGATAGTTTATTTTAATTTTTATTTATTTAATTCGTTGAAAAGTTCACAAAAAATGGAAATGAATTTTATACTAAATATGGTAAATAATGATTAATATAAAGATAATGAGTCAACAATTAAATATGGTAAATTACTTAATACTAAATCTTATTAATGATTAATGATTTTTTATGGTAATGTAGTTTGTACAAAATCAATTAATAGAAACTGAATTTATTAGAGAAATCATGTGATATAATTATTTCAACTCTAATAGGAATTGAAGATATATTTCCCTGTATAAATGCAAGAAGAGAATCACATATTTCCTTTATTTGCATACACGAACAAAAATATCATTTAATTAAATATAATAATTACTTGAACACCAAGTATTTCAGCTATGGTGAACTCTGCTTCGGGATGAAACTTTTCTCTTTAATAAAGGTTTATGGTGTTCAAAAAAAAAATTGAACACCAAGTATTATGTGGGATATATATATCCAATTTGAAGGTTTTATTCTCATTCACATATTAACGAAACATACATGATACACCGATCATGGTTATTCTTTTAAGATTTGATGTAAGTTAAACGAAATTATATGTATATTGCTAATGGAAGCTTTGGTTTTTTATGATAACAATTTTGATTTTTGATTTTTGTTTTTGTTTAGGACCAGTATAGAAAATTGTCCCCACATGCTCGTGCCATTTAAGTTGTTGAAGAAGAGAAAATTCGAGGTTAGCTTATGGATCTTCATTAACAATTATTAAAATTCAAAATATTCAATAAGGTTTTGTTTATTCATCTGACTATCTTCCAAATAATCTAGAAAGATCTTAAAATTGTCTTTTCAACACATGTTTGTATTCTTTTCGGTTCTTAAAATGTTAATCCCAATAGTTCCACTGTACAAGAGAGTTTATTATCGATACCACAAAATATTATTCTATTTTTACTTACTATGTTTATAATTTTGCAAGGAATACAAAATACGACGGAGCTGGAAAGAACATGTTTATCTATATGTATTTTTTATTTTACATTAAAATTTCTATCTACAATTTTAGTTTTATTTATGAATTGGTTTGCATCTATATCCAAAAACATGCATTAACTTTGTTTTGTACTAGATTGTAATAGCATATTACACGAGCAAATTTTAACTATCAATTTGCCACCGACTAATGAGCAAGGATATAGATGCAAACGAATTCAAGAAAACATGCATTAATTTTTGTGATGACATGCATATCACTTAGTTTGCATCTATATACATCATTTTGACAAGTTTTCTTGATATACATCATTATTCGATATAGTTGTTATGTTAGAAATTTATTGATAATGAATATAGATGAATGTTAAAATATACAGACTCATTATAAATTGTATTTTAAAACTTGAAACTTTTTGTAAATTTTAAGGAAAATTTGGGTCCTTCAAACTAAATATTTTTATAAGATAATTTAATACAAAAATATCTTTATGGGTCATTTAAATATAATTGGAGAAAAATTTGAAATTATATATGTGACGTATAATATGCATCAAATATAAATCATGTCACAATTTTTTAGATAAAAAATTATTATAATGATGATATGGAATCAACTTAATCCCCAATTAATGTATATATTAAATTTGCTGACATGCTTTCGTGGTATACATCATTATTTTCGATAATCTTTTGGTTGAAAGAAAATTTGATAAAGATATGTCAAGTTAAGCCACAATTATATTTAGGAGATTTTTAAATGGAATATTAAAAATATAATTATGATTATAACAAATCAAATTTCATAAAATTTCATAAAAGTGTTATGACATATTTTTTGTTGCAAATCATCATGTTGAAGATACGTGATCATGTTGAAGATATGTGATAAACTCACTTCATAATTAATTTTATTATGTTGTATTCAACTATTTGACAACAATTATATTTTATTCAACTATTTGTTATACTATTAGTTTTTGTTTTATATTTTTAGTTAAATATGTATATGACAAACTTTTAAGATCTAACTACTAAATTTTTTTGGTTGTAATGTCATGCCAATTGTTTTTTGTTGTAATCAAATTAGTTTAAAACCAATCATATTACTTTAAGTTGTCATGTCATAATTTTTTGTTAAAAACAATTGTGGTGATGACATGTGGTAAATTTACTTCCTAATTAATGTAGATGAAAATGAAATAATTGACATGTCAAAGTGATTGAGAAGGAAGTAAATTACTTGTCAAAATGATAGTGAATACTACTCAATTACTTCCTACTCAAAGTAGATGACATGTCACTTTGACATGTGTCTTCACCACAATGACTTTCAACCCCAAAATTATGACATGACAACTTCATGGAATTTAATTGGTTTATTATGACATAGCAACCAATTTAATCGTTAATTTATGATTTTGTTAATTTAAATACATATTATGATTTTGTTAATTTAAATACATATTATGATCGACTTAATCTTTAAATACATATTATGAATTATGATTTTGTTAATTTAATCTTTAATCTTTAATTGGTTATTCACCCCTAAATCACGTTAATTTTAATTAGATTTTTTTTTGTTTTATTTAGTACATTTAACGGTTAGACGTTAGAAAAAAAATCCAAAGGACGGTTGGACGTTAGAAAAAAAAATTTAAACAGTTAAATCTCAATTTTAATTATTAGATAGACTACGTAACTCTTAATAACCATCAAATCTAAATAAAAAATAACTCCAAGATCAAATATCTTTTTTAGTTACATATTTAATAAAATATAAAATCAAAACTTTAGATCTTCACTGTTTCATCACTAAATACAATGATATTTATATAGATGATATGCTCGTGTAATACGCGAGTTAAAATATATAATGATGTATATCAAGAACCATTGCACAGAGAACCATCTAGTAAACTTATTCTTTATATACATCATTTTGAATTGGTTTGCATCTATATCCTTGCTCATTATTTCTATCGAATAATGATGTATATCAAGAACCATTGCACAGAAAACCATCTAGTAAACTTATTTGCAGTTCTAACTGTAAAAAGAACTCATATATTTTCTACAATATTTTCCATTTTGTCCTTCTAGACAAAACAATCTTTCTTTGTTTTTTAAGCAAGGGACAACGACATAGTTACTCTAACCCATATAGTCGGTCTATTTCTTTCATATCATATTAGTCTCTAGTTTACTTTTTTTATCTTAATTTTTTTTATATACCCCCTCCCCCTCCACCGAAGTTTACTTTGTTGATAACCCATTATAAACTGATTTTTCACATAAATTTTCATTTTATATATTCATTTACCTATTATGTATAACTAACTTTTATTTTCTTTTTCCATGATGTTTTGTTTGTGCTAATTATGTATATGCCAAAATAGTCTCACGGTTAACTGTGTATATTATATTGAATAGTATTTATATTTATCATAATACAACTTATTCAGTAGAGTATACCAAATTTCCCCAATTTATAATTAAATTACCCCAATATAGCTTAAATTTTCTGAATAAAGTTCATAATATACATTCACTTATCATTCACGTATAAGTAAGTTTATATTTATATGTTTAATTATTTGAATTGTTTAAGTCTCCCATAAATAGTCATTCTATATTCTCGAGTAATATTTCTATTTATTATTCTATGTAATTCACAACTTGATATTTCCTTATTAAATATGGTTTACAAATTGTATGGTTTAGTAGAGTTTTAAGGTGTATTTATTAATATAATATTCACTTTCAGTTGTTAATATTTTGGTGTTTACTTTTATGGTTGTTTTTATTTAAGAAAATAGTTGTTTTATATAAAATAAGTAATGAGTAGTTAGACTAATCAAAATAGTATTACTATCTTCTGTACATATTGTTCTAACGATTATTTACGGAATATATATTCGTTTCAAAAAACTCAAATTAAGTTTGATACGGAAAATTTTACTTTTTTGTGTTCTTACAACTTTATTTCAGTAGATATAGATATATAGAGGAGTTTAAAATTTGTGGGAGTGATAAGACATGAAAAACATGAATTAGGGGCAAAATAATTGGAATGGGTGCAAAATATTTGACTATTTTAATGCAAAAATATTATATGCATCAGTTCCCCATCAAACTATGCCTTCGTCCCTCGTCTTCCCCATTTGATAGTTTTATAGCTAATTGCACCCGAATTAATTGTTCGAAACTTATTTCCCTCTAAATGTCGATTTCGCTGGTTATCACTTAAACCAGACACGAAACCAACATGTCGCCTTACCCAAACCGGTTTTAGACCCAATTCATACTTTTTAACTCGAATTTCAGATCCGAGAAGCTAACCCTGTTCCCATGTAAAAAACCCCAAATCGAGTCTTAGAACCCTAATTTTCCGAAATCGATTTGAAAAATCCACCATAATTGCAGAGATTTGGAGTGGAGTCGAGTTTATATTCTGAGAATGAGTAACACATCAGGAAGCTCGAATGGGTCTACAAATAGCAGGCAGAGAGGAAGAGTTTTTGGTGTCCCGAAGAAGTGTTGGTGTGGGGATCAAATGGTGGAATTGATGTCGAAATCTGATCAGAATCCTTACAGAAGATACTACCGTTGTCGTTTTGCCGCAACAAATAAGGCACATTGTAAAGAGTTATGATAGTTTTGTTATAGAGTTTTGTTTTGTTATATGTTGATTATTCATGTAAATTTTGTAGCTCATGAATGACA
>OVAN01004331.1:0-24748 GCA_900406275.1 Anastatica hierochuntica
ATATATATATATATATTCACATCAATAACAATCATCATGCGCGTCAATCAGCTGTGAAAGCATCTATTACCCTAAGTCCAGTTTAGTAATAAAGAGAATGACTAGACTCCAAACAGACTCAACCAACCTAAAAACACATGTTCTGGTGCTACTCTAACGATGGAAGAATGCTAAACCAAGGGTAAACTGAGGATTTATGTGGTAGCTCTTTATCTTAGCAAATTGGAAGAAAAAGTACGACTTCAGAATCCCTGATACTCAAATAGGCTTCATATCTGAAATTAGAACAAAAAATTATTTAGAAAAGACCCAGATTGGATGAAATTGGAGTTAGTACAGAAAAATGGACCCCACGGGTCAATTGGTCTGAACCAATCAACTAGTCAAAGTCAGTGGTAAAAAAAGACGTTTGGAAAAGTAATGGTCAAATCCACAATCATGTTTAAAAAACGAGTCAAACTTGGTCAACACCATTTAACTGGTCAACATGGTCCAACACAATCGTTCTCTACTCGTTACGTGGACTAATCAGGACTCGACACGTCAACAACTTCCAAACACATCAGCGACTCGTCAATGCTGACCAGGGAGAACTAACTTGGTCAACGGTCCGAGTTTACTCGGCCGAGTCATAGAGTCACAACAACTTACCAGACAGTGACGGCTGGCCCAACGGTGTCTCCGGCGACAGCGACGACGACTCCAACGATGGTTCCGACGATGGTTCTGGCGATGGTTTTGGTTGCTAGGACGAGGACTCTGGCTATGTCTCGGATGGCAGTGACTCGGATGGCAGTGACGGCGACTCTGGTGGTAAGTCATGGCAGCGTGTGATGTGGCACACTTAGATCACCCGAAACTCTAATCGGCGATTGTGGATGTGTCTAGACTCAATTGAGACGCACTCAGTGGCTACAACTTCGTCTCAACGAGATATATCTATCAATGGTATTGGTTTTACGATTGAAGTATCCACCAGAGAGATCGAGGCAAAACAGTGCTTGGTCAAAGAGAGAAAGTGGGGAACGAGGTGATTTCAGACGGTTTTCACGGAGGCTGACAGAACAAAGGCTAGATTTCGTGATTAAGAAGTGATTTTTGTAGAACTTAGCTTAGAATTTAAATGATAAGAGGAATTAAAAGGGTAACTCTTTAATAGAGAAGGAGTTGGGAAGGAAGTTAGGGTGTATAGAAAAAGAATGGGCCTGATGGGCTTGCTGGAAAAAATAAATTTAAAAGAGTTGACTCTTTATAAGGTTTGGCATGTTACACTTATTTTCTTGGGGCTATTCGCCACAACATCAAGTAAGTGGCAAACCGTATGAGCTAGTTGACGGTGAAGGTTTCACGATAGAAACGATTTTTCCTTTTTCAGTTAGAAACGACCTCTACTTTTCGGTTTGGTTCTACTAACCCCTAGAGACCAACTAGAAGAGATGGAAGGAGTACCAATTTCTAGAGTAGCAAATGGTAAATTCCATCATTTTTTCGGTGTGCAGTGGAGATTTCAGATTCCTCGCAGGTTCCACTTAGTTGGATTTGACCATAACAACGCTTATTCAAATCCACTTTAACTATAATTGGTGGGTTGAGCCATTTCTGTTACTTGTAAGGAATGTAGCTTAAGTCTCAATGCAGTTTGTTTCCCGAGAATTTGGTGTCCATTTTTCTCCATAGGGAAGGAAGCGACTAAAACTAAAGGAAAATGCAACCCCTCACGTAAGGATTTCAGGGACCCCCCTTTTTTCCTTATAGAGACTTTAGAGTCTGCTGCGGTTTTGACAGACATAGAGGATTCAGGGGCAATGTCAGTTCAGAGTTGTCAAAATGATTCGTATGCGTATCCCTCGAACGTGTAGCAGAGTAGATATTGATTGTATGAATTTTATCCGAATTTATGTTTTGAATTGTGGTAAACCCAATATAGGATTTGAATGAAAAAGATAATTATCAAGAAACATTCCATTTATAGATATCCCCATCAACCTACGCGTCACAATACCCTCCTAATATGAATTTAACACTTTCTCATAATACGGTAATACCCGTTTAACCTCTAGATAATGTTCCTTTGATGGTCTACTCATGAACCTGCTAATTATTCCAACATGATAAGCCAATTTTGGCCTTGCACCTATCATTGAGTATATTATATTCTCCACAACATTTGAGTACCGTACAGACTAATTCATGTGAGCACCAAGAGGTGTTACCAATTTGACTATCTCATTTTTTACATCTTAAGAATTTTGTTTAAGTACACTGGTAACACTAAAATTTTACTGTTTTTAGTTTGATTTTTACATATATATTTGCAGGTTTTTAACGCTTTTCGATCTTTATAGGTAGTTTTCTTGTATTTGTGATTTTAGGGACTAAACAGATTAAATCATCAAAAATGATGGAGAAACGAGTCAACTGGATCCCATTCATATTTCCAAGCAAGTTTAATAGTGGGATTAAGAAGACGGAAGCTCAAATGCTTGAATTTTGCCTATTATCAATTTTGACAGATTCTAAGTGTCAGAAAGATCGTCATGAAAGAAGGTCTTGCTTTCATTGGAATGAGCTGAAAGCATTTAGAATTTTGAGTTAGCTTTCAAATGCAAGTGGTTTAAAGCCATTCAGAGTTGTGACCAAGAAGTTACAAGCGTTTAAGTGAAGACATGTATGTATGCCTTAGAAACGAAGCAAGTGGAGCAACTGGCCATTTCCTACTTTGGAGTATTTTGTTGGTCCAGACTAGTGGGAATGGTATTTCGGGGCCATAGACATATTTCACTTTGTATCTTTCGGTTCAGCTAGCTGATTTGAATTCCGTAAAGACTGACATAACCTATGACGACTTAACCAAGACCTGATATTAGGGAGAGTGAGTCACAAATTTTAGCAGATTTATCACAAGCTTTTATGGATTTATTTTTGGTTCTTCGTTTCTAAGAGTTTCCTTGGGGAGATTCGATATGTACATCATTATAGAGAAGATTTTTAAACTTTACTCTTAATAAATGGTGTTTTCATTGATTATCTGCTACTTAATTTCGTGCTCCATGTCTGAGTAATCCACTTGTTAGGTTGTAGGCTTTATAAAGAGATCATGTCATCATAAGTTGCTAGTGTTTGTTTAGATATTCATACTATTTTTGACTTGGTTGATTATAATGCATGATTGCTTTATCGTACATCTAACAGTCTGATCTTAGGTAGATTTATATTCTAAAAGCTTGACAAGTTACCTGAAACTAATCTTTGACAAGTCGAGCTGCAAGGAGGCTTTGAAAGTAGATTGTCTTGGCTCAATAAACTTATTGAAACTTGTATTCAAATAATGCATGTTTAATTTCTGCAAGGACCTTGAAAAAGTCAAGTCCCTTGGTTGATTAGGCAGAGAATACCAAATCTCAAAACTGGTGAGGATCTATTTTTGTGTTTTCGAGTTCTAGACGTTGCTTAATTTTAATCCTAGACATTACGGTTTCTTTGATGTATGATTCTCTGCGAATTTTCTAAATGCCCAACCCCTTTTCTCTATTGATTCACAAACTTTTTATTTACTTTCTCGATGTTGTCATTTCAATATTCACTCACCAAAAAACTTTATTTTCTGTCTTAGCTTAATTCATTTCCAATATTTGTAGTGTACAATCCAAGTCCTCGTGACATCGATACCCGAACTACTACAACTACACTGTGTTCTTGCAGTGGTGGTGTCATTTTTGGGTTAAACTTGATACCCCATCAAGATTTCTGGCGCTGTGTTCGGAGACTTGATTTGTTACCTACAAATTTTTACATTGACTTTAGTTTAGAACACTTTTATTTCATTTTTACATCTTTTTCGTTTTTCTTTTTTCGGATTATATACAAATGAGATTTCTTTGGACGACCCATCTACAACCAATTCTCCCATTGAAATCATAAAACGTATCTTAAAGGGAGAAAAAGAGAGAAAGGTTAGCTACTATGGACAATCTAAACCAGAATCCTCCCCACGGACGAGCACTTCCTGTGGATGATCCATCCACTCTCGATGGACAAGGAAATGAAGCTACTAGCCATGGAATTGCTGTCGCCCCTGCTGCTTTTCCACATCCTCAAGCAAACCTTGGTACTACCGCTAGACTTCTAGGAGTCCAAGAAAACCTACAAAGATCTATTGGTTATGCCCTAATTCCCCAAAAAAAATCGAAAGAGAAAATGTACGTATTCGAGTGGATAATCAACAAAAAATTCCAGCTAGAAATTTAGTGGAAATACAAGAGGTTCCACAACTATCTCAAGCCTTAATTCAACAAGGTTTGCCTCAGAATCAACCACCTCAAGGGAGAGCTCAATAAAATCAGCCTCGTCAGCCTCATACAATCGGAGACTTCGATTCTTCCGATGCTTTCTTCTTGGACAGGAATCCAATTCATCCTCCTCAACCTGAAAGGAATGATGTCGATATCATAACCTCATGTCATAACCTTGGTGAAGCAATACAAATTCCACAGACTGCCACCAATCATCCTCTAGATCATATCGACACATTTAAGAAGATATGTAGCACTATGCGCACAAATGGAGTTCCAGCATATTACTTCAAGTGCAAACTCTTTATATTCTCATTAAATGATAAAGCATTTAGATGGATTATGTTGCTGCCACCTCAGTCCATTACTACTTGGGACGAATAAAAAAAAAAGCACTCCAGAACCAATTATACACTAAGCAAAGATCGAGCTCTATTCGGAACAAAATCTCGGGTTTTCAACAAGGACCTACTGAATCTTTTTACGAAACATTGGAAAGACTCAAGGCGTACACAAGGGACTATCCAAACCACGGTTTCTATGAAGGAAATCTATGGAACATTTTCTACAATGGTATCGACCATAAGTACAAACTTTCTCTAGACACGGTTAGCACTTAGGATTTTCATGACTAAATAATGCTCGAACCCAAGATTTTGATCGAAAACCTTGATGCTAGTGACCCCAACAATGATCCAACTTATGATAGAAATGTGTGAGCATCCAATATTTCAATGAAAGCTGCACAAATTACAAAACTGAAGACTTGTAAGAGACCAAAGAGGAGTTCATGCTATTGAGACCATTTGAGATGAAAATGGAACTACGTGACGGTGCACATATTTAAGAAATCCTTCAAAGACGACGAATTCAAATACACCATCAATGGCGATTCACCCATGGTGGAGGCCACACATCCACCACGACCATCACTCCACATACTCCCCAAGACTTTCGTGGGAAGAATCAACATCAATAAGTTCATCGAAAGGAAGAGATGAGTTTCCATTTTCTCGGAGGGATGAGAGAATCAATTCTCCATCACGACGCATTGGTTATCACCTTAACCATCACAAATTGACTAGTGAAAAAAATATTAGTAGACGGTGGTAGCTCAATAAATAAACTATTTGCAGGAGCACTCTCCAATCTAGAACCAGAGGAAGGTGCCTTAGTGAAGAAGGCAACCACTTTAATAGGATTGAACTACGAAGCCAAACAAACTCTAGGAAAGATCACCCTCCTAATATACGCAGGGGGCTATGCAGATTAACAAAGTTCCTTGTCATCGACTGCGTGTCTGCCTAGAATGCGATAGTAGGACTATCCTAGACCCACAACATGAAAGCAATACAATCTACCCTGCAAAAAACCATTAAGGTCCTCACCCCGAGATGAACACATGAGAGCCTGAGATTGAACAGCTGGACAACATACCCTTGGAAAAGCCGGGAATCATCTAAAGATAGACTCCAACTTTCCTTTAGAGATACGTCGAAGGCTTGTAGACTTCTTGAGATCCAACTCTGATTGTTTTGCGTGGACCGAAAATGACACGTCGAGGATCGACCTAGAGACCATCACCCCTAGTGAGGAAGAAGAGAAGAAAATTTGCACCGGAGCATGATGATATCATCAACGACGAAGTCTAGAATCTGCTCAACGCATGATTGGATGGTGACATGGTAGTAGTCCGAAAGATGAACGATAAGTGGAGAGTTTGCAATAATTTCTCATATCTAAACAAGGCCTTGCCCAAGGATCCTTTCTCTCTGCCTCACATTGACAAGCTAGTTGACTTCATGGTAGGGCATCAACTGATGAGCTTTATGGATGCGTTCTGTGGTTACAACTAGATCCTGATGCATCCATATGACCAAGAGAAGACTCATGACTTCCAAGTGGATCTATTGTTACAAGGTGATGCACTTTGGATTGAAAAATGAGAGTTTAACTTACCAACTTCTGATAAACATAATGTTTGCTGGTCAAATAGGGAAAACTATGGAGGTCTATATCAATGACATGTTGGTTAAGTCTCTAGACACTGAGGATCATATCGTAAAACTCTAGCAAGCACTCTCCACCCTGCAGAAGTAAAACATGAAGCTCAACTCTGGCAAGTGTTCCTTTGGGGTAAGCTCTGGAAATTCCTTGGTTACATTGTTACATATCCAAGAATAGAATCTAATCTCGAGCATATAAGGGCTATTCACGCTATACCTTGTCCATGAGACACTACAGAGGTCCAGAAGTTAATAGGGAGAATGGCGGCTCTGAGCATATTCATTGATGTGTCAGTATTTTAGTAGGTTTTTACTACGGTTTTCACACGAGATCTAAGGTTTTTAGTATGTATTCAGATTGTTTTGGCGCGGATTTGTGTTCTTTGTTGTTTTTACAAGAATCAAGCTTGAATGTGCGAAAAGAATACATTTTGATGGATTTCAAGCGTCGAAGGAAGTATTCGTGCTAAACTGGAAAATACCCAGAAATTTGGACACAGATCGACCGATCCCTGTCTAGGGATCGATCGATCCCTGTCCCGATCTGCGGACCGATTTTACGAAGAACCAGACCGAACTTATTTCAGACCGAATTATTATCAAAATACCTAATCTCGTGTTTTTAAATTCATTATGCAACTTTTCTGAGTTTTAGAGAGCAGAGATTGAGTTTGTAACCTAGGGAGAAGAAGTCTTTTTGTTCTTTGATCGAGAAGTCTTCGGAACCCTCTTTTTACTCTTGTTTATGCATAATACAATCATGACTCTCAACAATTTGATCTGTGTTTTTGCTATTTCCATGAGTGAGTAGTCTGTTCGTCGACTTTAGGGATTCTCACATAGGGATTCATGAGTTGTTGATATAGAATCGCATATTAGGGATATAATCTAATGTATCTTCGTCTATGATTGTTCGTAATGCATGAAACTGAATTGATCACTTAGTTTCTGAACTTAGGTAACTTAATGCTTGGAAAGTGAATGTTTAAATGACTGAAAGAATCCTAGATGAGCAATTCTTCTTAAGCCAACGGAAGTTGATGTTTAAGTGAATTGTTAACATATCAAACCTGTTAGTAATGCATGATTAGAAATCGAGGGTCAACGGAAGTTAGTCTCAAGATTTCTAATGCATAGGGCGCTGATGCTATGGAACTAGATCAGTTTTAGATTAAAATTTGAGTTCAAGACGGTTCTTAACCTTTTCCCTAGTCTATAATTTGAATCAACAATGAACTGTTTCCCTGAGAATACCCGATGCCCAACACTTCTTTGATTGTTTTACAACCTCGTCGTTTGTTGCCTACGTTTCTGTGCTCTCTTGATTTCAATTTTTGCATCACATTTAAAGACATCTTTTTAGCTTTAACCCGCTGTTTGATTCTACATTCTTCGTGCTACCTTTGGTCTTTGTGGATTCGATCTTGAACCACTACAACGTACATCTATGCGCTTGCAGTGTTATCTCGGGCAAAAACCTGAGCTATCATTAATTTCCTGGCTCTTGGATAAATCGTGCGCCTTCTTGGAGGCGCTGAAGAAGCCCAAGGATTTCGTATGGGACGCAAAGTACGAAGCTGCGCTAACCGCCCTGAAGGAATACCACACCGCACCGCCGTTGCTGTTAGCGCAGTACTGGTCCGAGAAGAAGGAAGAAAATAAAATGTAGTATATTAAGTTAGTAAATCCTTGCTGGATGCTGAGAAAAGGAAAAATTATATGGAGAAATTTCCTTTGGCCTTGATCATAGCGGCACAGAACCTTCGACCATATTTTCAGGCACATTTGACGAGGCTAGGTTTCGCTAGTGATTATTTTTAAGTTTTAAATATATAAAACTTAATAAACTGACAACCCTGATTTAGCCGCAAGTATACGGTTGTGTCAATTGTAGTACTTAAGGGACAAACCCATGAGAACTAGAGATTCAAACACTATGAATACACAATATCTCCTAAGCTAAGAAAATGAGAAGAGAGGTGACAGTTGATACTTAATACTAACCAAAATTCAAACACACCCTAAACACATTAACACATATGCAACGAATGAACCAAGCAAGCATTCATAAGGTTAAAGCAAGTAGCTAATTTGCAAAACCAAGACAAACATTGCAAGATTCAAGAGGGATGAAATTGATCTTGAGACATGGATAATTTTTAGAATTAAATTCAATAATGCAAATGGGTTTCTCTACATTTTATTAGATGATCAAAGCTATTCCTAGGCCAAGGATCCCTCCTTAATTGATCTACCCACTCTCATGGCAAAGATCTATTCACCCATACACATTATACGTCTCAACTCTCGCTTTTTTCCCAACTAAAAATGTAAGTGATAGTAATCCACAAGTCTTTTTAGCCATTTAACACTTAGATACATCCACTCTCATGGGCCAAAATGAAAAACATAGATTCACTACAAGAAAACATGCCGATTGCGAGGGAAGATCTCCTAGCAATTTCATCGCAAATCGCCGTTTGTGAGGAAATTACGAGGAAACTAAACAGGTTGCTAACAGTTAGTCGCAAATTGGGTTTCCTCGCAATTTCCTCTCAAAATTGCGAGGAAAATAGATAATCGTAGATTCCTCTCAAATTTGCGAGGAATTTGTGAGGCATATATTTGTGAGGAATTTGCGATCACATGAAGAATCGTAAATCTTTGCGATGAAATTGCGACGAACTTTCGAAAATCCTCACAACTTCATCGCCAAAGTTTTGCGAAGAAATTGCGAGGATTCGTCTCAAATCACTTGCAAATACTTTTGCGAGAATATTGCAAATATCCCAAATCCCTCGCAAAGTATTTGCGACTATATTGCGAGGATTTGCGATGGATCCTTGCAATATACTCGCAAATATTTTGCGAGGGATTTGCCAGAGAATCCTCACAGTTCTCTCGCAAAAGTCTTTTTTTTATCTAAACTTTAATTTAATAAAAAATAATACAAATAAAATATAATTAAATAAAAATATTAGATATAAAATTAAAATTATATTTAAAATTAGTAATATGAAATTAAAATTATACTTAAAATTAATAATAAGAAATTAAAAAATAAATTTTGAAATATTTTAAAAATATAAAATATTAGAAAACCTAAAATCTAAATGTTGTCCGACTGCTGGTTCTGCTGTTGTTGCTGTCGTTGCTGACCAGGCCCGTCCCGCAACATGCGAGCGTACTCGGCAAACTTCGGTTCGTTCTTCTCCATCCAGTCGAAGAGAAGGGCATGAGATAAAGTCCGCTCCTGGTATCCGACCATCTTTGACCGAACCGCGCTAACATCCTCGTGACCCGCGGAAACCTCCACGCGAGCCGCCACAAGATCCGTCTCAGCCCTCTGAAGCTTCTCCTCTAGGTCCCTCGGGCTGCCTCGGGAAGTCTAAAAATTGGTGGCTGCTGAAGACGCCTCGGAATGCAGAGAACCAACTTCGAAAAACCGACCTTTCGACCGGGAAGCAACCTGTAGTATAAAACAAGAAATTAAGCAATAATAAATATTAAAAAAATTAAATGAAACAAATAATGTCATAAAATTAATTAATTACTAACCTTTACAAAAATCATGTTCTTCTCGAACTGCGTAAGACCACAAGATTGAACCGAGCTATTCGGGTTCTCCATGGAAAGCTGGATCTCGGTCTCATCGATCCGCCGGTGGACCTCGACGCAGAGCCGCTTAGACTTCGTGTTGATGAACGTGTCGTCTGACCTCTTCTTCATCTCTTCTAGAACATCTCTTATAGATTTTAATAGGTTTTCTTAGTGTTTTTACACAACTTTATGCAGTTGGAGGTAGTTTACTTGTATCTGTAGTTATTTAAGTCATTTCAAGTCAAAAATGCATTTTGGAGCTCTATGGAGTTAATTGGATCAAAATCTAGTTTCTGGACAACTTCTGAGAATCAGAAGTATCATCAAAGACGAAGGCCTTGCCCTCAATGGATTTTGATTAAATATGGACAGGATCTAAAGAATTGAATTAACTTTCATCTACAAGTTGTTTCATCTCATTTGAAGTAGTGGAAAAAATGTTATACCAATATAACTGAAGACTAGTCCAGATGTCTCGCAGATGAAGGGTGTGTAGAAAGGCTAAAACAAAACGAATACCAATTGTGTTTTGATCCATACATTCTCTAGACTCAAGTGTATCTATTCCAAGTTGTTTGAAGACCAAGAGTTCAACTCAAGACCCTTGGACACGAAACCCAAATATTATGAGGCCTTAAGGCCCAACTTTACACTTTTTGACCTAGATGGTTAGAATACTTTATATACTTGCTTTTATCCTCTTTAATTCGTAGAGTTGCCTTATATTAGGGTTGAATAACAGTCTTTGGAGGCAGGGACAACACCCTTTGGGGTCGTGCCCTTTTTAGCATTCAAAGATCCATCCTCATCTTCAATACAACATCCATTCTTTCATAAACTCGATTTTATCTTCTCCTCTCTCCCTTGATGATTATGAATGCTTGTTGTTCTTAATGATTTCGTGTTTACATGATATTGTCTGAATTAGTTTGCATGTTAGAAAGTAGGTAATATAGAGTTTAATAGCTTGCTTGAATGAGATCTTTAATCGATTAGTTTTTATCAATAACGTTATCATCTTTGCTCATACATTAATGCTATTCACATACGAAGCTGGTTTGTGAATAGATCTATAGTGCTACGCGTTGCAAAATCTTGACTTACCGCTGAATCTAGTATTTAATGAGCCTTTCTAAGTAAGCTTCGAAAGTAGATCGACTAAGAATCGTGAATAATCAGTCTTGATCGAATTAATGCGTGTTTACTCAGTACAAGGCCGTCCAAAATACGATCTCCCTTGGTGTTTAGATATAGAACCCCGAACCTAGAAAGTGGAGAGGATCTACATTTGTGACTGTGTTCTAGACCGTAGCATTTTGCCCCTAGTTTATTTTAGTATCTTGCTTGCTTGTTAAACACTCTCTGCATGTCCGATGCATATTCATCAATTATATATCCTTTGTAAATTGGCATATAGAATAGGATTTTGCTCTACACAATTAAATCATAATAAAATAAAATAAAAAACCAAAAAAGCCTCTTGCATATTTCTTTCTTAGCTTAATCCAAAATCTATTGGTCTTAAGTATGAAACTATAGTCCCTGTGGATTCGATCCCTAAGTATTACTGCGATTGTTGTACACTTGCAGCTAGGTTTTAGTTGGGGTAAAACTTGACTCCACATCAAGTTTTTGGCGCTGTTGCCAAGGACTAGTAGTCTTTGCCTTAGAATTTAGATCTAGGATTTAGTCTAGGAAAATTTTCTTTCCTTTTTCTTGTATGTAAATTTTTTTTTTACTAGAACTAGTAATTCGATTTTTCTACTAACATTAGGAAGTTAGACTTTTATTTTTCTTATTTCTTTATGATAATAACACTTTAATTTAAATTAGGATGAGTATAAATTTCGTGCCCCTTGGTACTTATCTTTTAGTTTAGGATAAAAGTTTTCTTTTTAATTTTTAGATTACGATTTTCCATTTTTCAAAACTTACTAACTTTTTCTTTTTGATTTTTCACGAAAACCAAAGAGAAATAGGATAAACCTCAACATGTCCACGTCTTTGAAGAGCTCCTGCACCTTAAAAATCTTAAAAATTCAAATCAAAGAAGAGCTGAGCCTCCTCTCAAGATAGATAGTCCATGAAGAAACCCTGAAGAGCTGAGATTAAACATCCATGGAACCCATGATCAAAGGCAATGATCACACCTTAGATCAACCATTGTGGTATGTTTTCTAGACTCAAAAATTGCTTGAAATTATCACAAATTCCAGCAAATACGAGTAGCACCTAAAAGAGATCAACAGAGCATCAAAAATCGAAGATTTCGATAATTTCTACAACATGAAGCTCAACATCAAATCACCAACTTACCTCTGGCCAGTCACGTCCTACCTCTTCTCATGTTCATAATCATGTGCAAATGGAGCTTTTAAAGTATTAACTTGAATTCTTGTTGGCACAATTCATCAAAGTTCGAAGAGAACCGAAGCAAACGTTCGAAGAGAACCGAAGCAAACGTTCGAAACGAAGCTTGACAACATGAAGTTCAGCCTAAAGGAGAAGTTTGGAGAGCTTTAAGCTAAACTCCAAACCTTTTAAGTCCCTTGGTGACACTCTACCTGGAGCATGAGAGGATATCAAGGAAAGAGCTCCAACCCATTCCTAAGAAGATTAACAAATCAAAGAAACTGCATAAAATCAGATTGTGGCATCAAAATGATGAATACTCATGTTGCAAGTGGACACGTTTAGAGCTTGCAAGGACTGATCCTTAAGACATTGTGGACCTTGATTTCAAAGTCAAAAGGATCCACAATGATCTTATGAAGAACATGGAGCTAGAAGGAAAATGTTGGTGAATTCACAACAAAACCGATGAAATCAACACTCAAAGGGAAGATGTCTAGCATTTCACCAACTGATCATGGAAGAGATAGACCATTGTTATCATCAACTTCGAGCATTAAGAAGTAAGTTTTATAGTTTATGCATTTTTTCTTGAATCAATATTAAGAAAATCTTGTAGAGAAGATGCTAGCACTCACACGTTTTGAAGATGTACTTAAGGACAACAAGGAAAGTGACTAACCACGTGATTAAAGGATTATACAGCCATGTTTTACTCCAAATTTTGTGTAATATATGTCTTGGATGAGGACCCTAAGGATCCAAGTTACATAATTGAGCTAAACAGTTCAATTTGCTCTTAAACGCGAAGGAGTGTTCAAAGCTGAAGAAGAAGTCCTGGAAGCATAGAAGCTGCTAAAGAAAGGTCTAAATGGACTTTGAACTCACCAATACCAACAAGAAATCATTCCAAGACGAGCAGCATCTTCACACTTCCATCCAAGGCGATATCAGGTTCGCATTTCTATTCCATTCGAATGAATCGGAGAAGAAAGCTCAGGAATCCATTGAGATCTAAGTTGATTCATTGGAAAAACGAGAAAAGGAAGTCACAACCCTCCTATATGAGAATCCTCATCACATAAAACATGAAG
The DNA here is from genome assembly GCA_900406275.1 of Anastatica hierochuntica. Lineage (NCBI taxonomy): Eukaryota > Viridiplantae > Streptophyta > Magnoliopsida > Brassicales > Brassicaceae > Anastatica > Anastatica hierochuntica. The sequence goes on from OVAN01004331.1 coordinate 13,345, forward strand.
CTCAGGCCCAGCGGCCGAGGTAAAGACTTTAAACAAGCGCTTTATGGGAGACAACCCATATTCTATCCTTTTATGTTTTTGTTTTAATTTGTTTTGTAGAATTGTCCCTAGGATTAATGTTGGTTAATTTTGGTGTTATAATTTTTTAATAAATGTTTTTAAATGTTATTATAATTTTTGTAGGAATACATTCCGGAATGAAGAAAATTGGAGAAAATTCAATTCGAACATGTTCGAACCGTTCGGATTATCCACCGGACCACGAAGCTTCAAGACTGGTTAATGCTAAAAGAACAGGCCCGATCGGTGCCAGCTCCAATCTGCCCCATGCCTCATCCTGCTCAATCTCTGACCCATGGAGACTCCAGCACCGATCCCCTGCCCTAAGCCTTCCCCCGACCAGTGTCAACTCCCCAGTGCCTCAACCACCCGCGCCACACTTCCTCTACCGGTCGCGACACTCCCTGTATCCAAAACCGGTCCATAACGTAATGCAAACCGGTCCTACCCTTCCCATAACATTTCTCCCATCCGACCATCAATTTCCCCAATCCGACCACCCATACCAACATTTGGACGAGCAAATGGCCTGGAAAACCATCCGAACATCCGTTTTTCGGATTTTTGTGGCCGAATCAAATCACAACTCAATTTCTTCAAGAACCAGCACCCAAATCATCATAAATTCATATAGCTAAGATTTTTTTCAAGGCTGGGACGTTCTGGATGCAAGCACACACTTGGAGCCATAAGGATTCTCAAATCGAGTCAGTTTTTGCAACAAAGCCAAACCATAATCGCCAAGTAAGGAATTAACCAAAAAAATTCCAATACTTAATGCAGGTCATAAGGAGTATTTTGGGTCATCAATTTACTCCAAAAGACCCTAAGACTCGAAGGCGAGGCTATGGAGGCAATATTGCAAGAATTTGTGCCAAAAAGGAGCTTTGAGAAGGAGCATCAGTTTTCATCAAAGCCAAGGTGTATTGTGACCAGAATAAGAAGTATTTTGAGGCTACAAAAGTTTTGATCATGGCAGAGCCGTTCTTCAACTACATTCGAAGGTTCAAAAATGTGATCAAAAGGACCAAGACCACAACCAGAGCATCCCAAGAGAAATATAAACCAAACCCAATGTCACGCCTGATCATCCTCATCAAATAAACTCAGAAAAACGAGAGAAGTTGGCTGGCAGAAAAAGTCAGAAGATTTGAGCTCAATGGAGAGTCAAGACCGACGAATTCGGCTTATTCAAAACTCTTATCTAGAATTTTAACCAAGTCTTACCACTTAATATGCCTATAAATAGTGGGTAAAATATGAAGAAATGACCAAACGATTTTGGAGGCGCTCACATTACATTTCAGAGACCCCGATTGAGCTTGAAACTGAAGAAAACTCGGTCAAAGCCAAAACGAGTTCTGCCATGCGAACCAAGCTCAAAAATTGAACATTCACCATTAAATAGCATATGGAGAAGGCAATGCTTAAGAAAAACCATCCCTAGAATGGTCCCGAATAAAAAACAGTCTGATTTTCCATCAAACGAGCCAAATCGAGCTTACCGGACACCAATCTTGGCCAAATCATTTAAGGTACGAGCTCTAGAATTTTAAACTTCATTTTTACTTATAAAATATAGTATTTTTAGTGGCGATTCGGTTTGGTCAGAGCATACTTCACGGATTGCAAAACGGCCAAAAAAGCAAAATTTCGGTTTATCGAAACGTCACATATGGTTGTATATATTCTCCAAAATCTCGACCAGCAGCTAAGAGAATCCTATTCCCTACATTTTACATTGAGTTTACACTGGGACAGTGTAAGTTAAGTCTGGGTGGATTCTTATTGTTATTAATGCTTTTTTTTTCTTGCTTTTTGAGTCGTTTTAAAAAATTTTTGAAACTAAAAAATTTTAATCGAGTCAAAAAATTTCGGAAACGATCTTATCTTTGAACCTACCACATGATTAATGACTAGTGTCCATAGTATCAGTGATTGACTGCAATTTTACCGATCGAAAAATCGTAGGGGGATCAGCTAACCGAGGCACCGTCCTCCTATATATTATATCAAAGTACACTTAAGTGATTTTCGCTTACATGTCATTCATATGTGAGCTTTCAACATTAACGTTATAATTGATTGGTCGAAAGATTTGAAATTTTAATTTAATTTTGATTTATTTAATTCATCTTTAAAATAAACATAAACCATGAATCACTTTAACTCACTTGCCAAACACTCTTATTAAATAAACAATTTTAACTCAATTGCCAAACATTAGATTAATTTCTACCATTTTTTATCCTTGATAATTTAAGAGTGGCAACAAAATATATATTTAAAATATGCTTTAAAAACATACACATTATTATTCAATAAAATATATATGTTATAATTTTTTTGTATTTTTTGTTATAATATAAATCAAAAGTAATGGTGACCAAATTAATAATATAAATTATAAATACGATAATTACAAAAAATGTTTCTTAATTTGTTTTAGACGATATATTAGGAACATTATAATTACACTTTTAAATTTTACAGTTTTTGAAAAAAATTTAATGTTATCTCAATCATCAATAAAATAATAGTATTATCTACTTTAATATACATTTATTGGAGTTATGAATTATCATAAATTATAAAATATATTAACTTTCCATATAATTTGACTAATTAAATTAAAAACTATCATTTCATTTATGGTTAAATGGCAATATACTAAAAATTGATTAACTTTCTGTATACATATGATATTGAGTTTAATATTAATTGATGCAAACAACTTTCCATATCAAATTAGTAAAAAAAATAGTAGAGAAATCGTCATAAAATTGATAATAACATATAATGTATACAGAAGAGAAGCGATTAAGCGACGAACAAAACGACAAGTTTCAACCTTATCTTCACATCATTGGTGGCTCCGGCCGCCGGATTTTATCGTTTTTCACCTGTTTATTTATACAATAGTTAGATGTATCGTGTGTTATTGGTAGTTACGTTTGGGTTAAACTCCAAACGACATCTTTCCCCGTCAATCCACCGTCGTTGTTCATGTCAGATTCACCGGTCACCATTTCGTTGGATGGTTTTCGTCACTACTTTGTTTCCCCGTTGTTCCGCCTTGGAATTATGGGGAAGAATACATGAGCGATTGCGTCGATTTGAAGGTTTGATTTCTCCAATTCGGAGTGGGATTTTTCGGAAAATCTTGTTAGATCTATCGGCGTTTTTTCGGCAAATCTCCATGGTTTCGTCGGCGTCTTTCCGGAGCACTTGTTTCACGGCGTTTTTCTTCTTCCGGTAAAAATCACCGGTGAGTCGCAATCATTCGTGAAACCGCCTTAGCCAGGAGACAGAGGTGACGTTTCAAGTCTGCAACTAGTGACGATGGATTCTGATTCGGTGTATAAAAGGATGATTGGTATTGTAAGATTGTTAATATCCGACAATATATTCTGGTGGGGAGGAGAAACAAGGATGCATGTGTGGTCTCTCCAAAAGCTTTTGTTATTCATACGTGGGGTATTGACTTCTACAGAAAAACGTATTACGATGGCAATGATGAGGATAGATGTTACTAAGAAGTTTGGATTAGCCGGTAAGACTAAGTGGAATCGTATCAAGATTATCAGAGGAATGTGTAGGTCTAGGTTATTATCGAAGACACCGATACACACTAATTGGTATCGGAGGATCGCATTATCAAGACTAGTACCAGACGTGATGGTTTTTACTAATACGATTAAGAAAAAGCCTCAAGATAAAGAAAGGCAAAGCAATCGTATTGGAGTAAAAGGGTTGAAGAAATATTACGGATATATGTATTCGTTAGCGTGTAAGGCGTTCTTGACCAGGATGCATCGTGAAAGCTATTTCTTTTATCGTTTTCAGCATATGGCGCACATAGCTGCTTGTGTAATAATTTACGATCTGTCGTTTTGTATGACATTGTATCTTTGGTATAATTGAATGCGATTTTAGACGTAAAAAAACATATAATGAACGATCTTATTATAAAACATTTAATCAAAAACCAATTTAAATCATGTTTGAAAAAATGAAAAATAATTTACTGTAAAGTAAAAAATTTAATATTTCAAAAACTAAAATTTTTATTTAAAAAGATGATATATAATATATATAGTTAGTGTATACATTTATTGAAATAAAATTTTTCTGGTTTAAATTTTCAAAGAAACCTTAAATATAAATAATCATTTGAAATATTATATATAGAGTAAAATATTATTTAAAATTAATATTATAGACATACATGAAAAGTAAAATATTAAATGAAATCATATATATTTCTATGTATTTAACTATTTAAAATATTACAAATTTTATTTTATTAATTTTCAATTAGTCCAAAATTAATGTATTTTGAAATTCATAAAAAAAAGAATTAAATCATGTATGTATTTAATCATCTTAAATTTACGTGTTAGAATAGAATATGATAATTTTTTTTATTATAGAATTTATGATGATAATATAGAAATTTTAAATTATGTACTAAATCACATAAATAGAAATAAAAAATCTATTTGGAAAATAAAATAATAAACCTATTAATAGGAAATTAATATTTAATCACATATATTATAAATTTTAAAGATTTAAATTACAAATTCTATGATAAATAGAACCACAAAAGTTAATCTTTTCAAACACACAAATTTACAATCTTTCCAAAATAATTTAAAAGATACATTAATTTTTTTATAATAAAATTCTCTAACAAACTTCTAAAAATAATATTATTTTATGGAGAAAATTTTGCAACAAGTTAAGCCAAAAAGTTCTCTTTAGAAACCCTAAATTTTCTTCCACTTCACAATATAAGACCATGCTATCTATTAATCCGAAATTTTTTCTTTCCTCCAAATTTCTATCTATATTCTTTTTATATTTTATACAATAGTGTTCTTTCGGATTTTTTATTTTGATTATTTAGTTTTAGTTCATATCTTTTATATTATTTTCTTTTAAAATGTTATTTATATTGACTGTAAAATACTTTTCCTTTGATTTCAAGTACGACCGTGATTTGCATAATAATAAAATTGTGAAATAAACTCAATAACAACTATATTTTGATTACTATAAAATAAACGAAGACATAGATATTTTGGATATTAAATCTAAAATAACTGCTATATATAAGTATATAATTTTATGTTAGGTAGTTTTGGCACTCGAAATATTTTGATTCGTGTCGAGATCGGTTCCTATTTTTTGTGTATCGAAGTTTCGTATCCATACAAATATTTTATCGATTTCGGTTCAGTTTCGGTGTCAAATTTTTGGGTCGGATGCGCTTCGATTCTGTGACTCAAATATTTTATCCACTCCTGCTTACATCCACGAATTCGCGGGCACCACCTAGTATCACTTGATATCCGGATAATCTTTAGCCACTCAACATTTAAATGAAATTAGTTTTCTCTTCTTGGGGTTGGGTATACATTGAATGAGAATCCTTTTTGGACCTGAAAAAATTCAGTCTACGGGTCCCCTCTTCCTTCCTTAATAAAATTTTTTTAGCAAAGTGCTTATGCATATTGTGAATTTTGGAACTAATAAAATTTGAATGTGCTTAAAAAAGAATAAAGAGATCGATAGAAAAATAAAATGTTATTTTGTAAAAGTAGGAAAAAATCGATTCTTAGAAGCTGATAGAAAAAATAAAATGATATCCTAGAATAGTAGGGAGAAATCAACCACTAAAAGAATTTAAATTGAATATGGAAGAGGAAAGAAGTCGATTGTAGGCTGAAATTATTTAGGATCTTGTTTGAGTTGAGTCTATGTGTTCTTTGATCGATACTCTCCCGAAGAGACTGCACGCTGTAGATTCTACGAGGTGGTGATGGAGATATGGGTCACTCTTGTTGATCGTGGCTGAATCCTGGACGTTGCTAGACTTGTTGTGATTACTGAAGGTTCTATCTTATGTCGACTCTGGTGTTAGTGCATCACGACTGTCTAAGTTGTCAATCAGTTCCGAAACTAAAGGTAAGATTCCAAGTTTTTAACCCTCTTCTTTGTTCTATGTTTTCCTAGCTCGAGGATGAGCTAGAAGCTATGTCCGAGGGAGTTGATAACATCATTATTTTACCACTTTTCCTATGGATTTTAATAGTTTTTTAGTGTTTTTACACAACTTTATGCAATTGGAGGTAGTTTTCTTTTATTTGTAGTGCTTTAAGTCATTTCAAGTCAAAAATGCATTTTGGATCTTTATGGAGCTAATTGGATCAAAAGCTAGTTTCTGGACAGTTTCCGACCATCAGAAGTATAATCCAATACGAAGGCCTTTCTCTCAATGGATTTTGATATAATTTGGACATGATCTAGAGAACTGAATTAGCTTTCATACCCAAGTTTTTTTTGTCTCATTTGGAGCAGTTCACAAAGAGTTATACCAATTTTACTAAAGATTGTTCCAGCTGTCTCGCAGATGAAGGGTGCGTAGAAAGGCCAAAACAAAAGGAAGAACAATTGGTTTTCAAACCAGACATTCACCAGACTTAATTGGATCTATTCCAAGTTTTTTAAAGTACAAGAAATCAACTCAAGACCCTTGGAAACGAAGCCCAAACATTATGAGGCCTTAAGGCCCGATTTTACACTTTTTTGACCTAGATTGTTAGAATACTATATATACTTGCTTTTAGCCTCTTTAATTAATATATTTGACTAAGATTAGGGTTCAATAACAGTCTTTGGAGGCAGGGATGACACCCTTTGGGGTCGTGCTCTTTGTAGCCTTCAAAGATCTATCTTTAGCTTCAATACAACATCCATTCTTCCATAAACTCGGTTTTATCTTCTCCTCTCTCCCTTGATGATTATGAATGCTTGCTGTTATTAATTATTTTATGTTTACATGATATTTTTTGATTAGTTTGGATGTTAGAAAGTAGGTAATATAGAGTTTAATAGCTTGCTTGAATTAGATCATTAATTGATTAGGTTTTATCAAAAACGTTATCATCTTTGTTCATACGTTAATGCTATTCACGTACGAAGCTAGTTTGTGAATAGATCTATATTGGTATGTATTCCAAAAAATAGACTTACCGCTGGATCTAGAATTTGATGAGCCTTTCTAAGTATGTTTCGAAAGTAGATCGGCTTAGAATCGTAAACAATAAGTCTTAATCGAATTAATGTGTGTTTACTCACTACAAGGCCGTACAAAAGACGATCGCCCTTGGTGGTTAGATATAGAAACTGCACCTCAAAAGTGGAGAAGATCTATATTCGTTGCTGTGTTCTAGACCGTAGCATTATGCGCCTAGTTTATTTTAGTATCTTGCTTGTTAAACACTCTCTTCTTGTCTGATGCATATTCATCATCGATCTATCCTTTGTAAATTGGCATATAGAATATGATTTCTTTTCGTATAGTTAAATCATAATATAAACCAAATAAAAAACCAAACAAACCCCTGCATATTTCTTTCTTATTTTAATCCAAAATCAATGGGTTCTAAGTGTGAAACTTCACTCCCTGTGGATTTAATCCCTAAGTATTATTGCAACTGCTGTACACTTGCAGCTAGATTTTAGTTGGGGTAAAACTTGACCTGACATCATTTTCAAGGTGAGATAACTACTCTTAATATGAGAATAGCCATTTGAGTTAAGAAGAGTGGTAAAATAGGGTCAAAACATAACTTAAGTGTCTAGTGTTTTACTATAGAAGAGATATTCAAGACCATAAGCAACAAAAGAAAATTCAATTAGGTTCTATTTAGATGGGATTGGCTTCAAATTCAATATTCTTCAATTCCGGCAAAGAACTTCAAGCGGCTAATTCCGAGCATGGATTTTCCAAATTTCTAGATGGTTTAAGCATTATATTACTACAAATGAGGGCATTGAATTGTAAGCATAACTAAGTATACTTACAAGGCATGGTTATTTATGCACAATACAACCTAAATGCTTTTAACCACCTTACATATTCACGCCAATGAATCTATATGAATCTCAAAAGAACAATGAATTTTTTGTTTTTTTCCCACAAAATTCAGCTATGCACAATGCATATTCACAACGCATGAATCAAGGATGAAAAAGAAAAACAAAACAAAGAAAAATGCTCATTAGTATCTACTCCCTCCCCTCTGACTTAAACTTCACTGTTTCGGGTGAATTCTTAAACCGAGAGAGAAAGTTTTCAAAGCATAATGCATGTAAATGTATATACAAGGGTAATGGACTTGTACCTTGCACCAATGTGCATGAACAATTGAGGATTTTTTTTTTTTGAAGAGGAATTCTTTTGAAGACTTCTTTGTTATCCTTGGGGTTCTTCCAATACGCTTTCCTTTTTTGCATTTAATTTGAGTTTGTACCTACGCAAGATAATAAGTAATGTGAAAATTTATTGAGATTTAGAGAGTAAATGATCAAACAAGTATAAGAGGAATCCATAAGAAATCCCAAGAACAAAAGTCAATACTCATTTGATTTAACTCTTTTCTACTTAGGAGAGTCATCAATCAAACTTACAAACTCTACATGTTATTCATATCTCCAAATCTACTAAGAAAAATCCGTTTTCAATAGTTATTTAACTTTAAAAACTAGAAATAAACATTTGTGCACTCATTGTCCAATTCATTTAGCATAAGGATTTTAACCTAAATTTTTAAGAGTAAGCAACATAAAGCAAGTGCCAAATCAAATTCACCACAATTTTCTAAAATCCATAACATGAATCCAAATTCATGGATTTTCACTTTCCTAAGGCGTCCCTAATCAAGTGCTCCAATCATGCTATAACCATTCAATATCAAATTCATTTTTGAAAAGTATCCTAAACTGTTAATTTCAACCCAAAGCATCAATTGCCCTCAACTTTCCTAAATATAATTTAAAGTCAACCAAGACACAAGCAAAATAAAAAACTAAACAAAAATCATAACGAAATAAAAAAAAGATATTCATGGGATTGCTTCCCAAATGCGCTTTGTTTTAAGTCCCTTAGCTTGAATTTTTTTAGGTTCCCTTGATGAAGGCATGGATCACCCGACTTATATTCATCATAGAACCACCCCTAAACTCATTCATCCTTATCTCCTCAACGAGTATGCTTCTTGGATCATTTAGTCTCATTCCTTCTTTCATGGAGATTGTGTTTAGATGCTTGTCAAAAGGTTCTACCATTGGAGATTCTTCTTCTTGAACTATTTTAGAAGGTTTTCAAAGTTCACATCCTCTTTCTCCTTAGGCTCTTTACCTATGATATCCTCTTTAACAATGGATCGAACATCTTCTTCTTCTTTGGGTGAAATACTCCATCTCTTTTCCTCATCCATTTCAAGCTTAACATTCAAATATTCTTCACTAGAACATCCAAAGGGCATCGCAAATTCTTCTATGATATCTTCTTCCTCTTGGTTTAAAGTAGATGTTTTCTAGTGTTGATTCTTCTTTGCTTGAAACTGTCTTCTTGTTGATGGATTTTTCATCATATCTTTCAAAATCAACAAGTGAGAAATCTTTACAAGGTTCCTCTATGGATTTCCAATATTTCCCAGTGCTCTCCTTGATGCTTGTAAGTCAATTACTCATTATAGGCATGGTCTCAGTTTCTTCTCCATTTCTATGACACCATTGTCAATTGATGTCTTTCTAATGGGAAACTCGAGCTTTTCCATGGATTCTTCGGATTCCCTTAGGAAATCATCCCAGTCTTGAGCTCTCTCTAAAAGGCCTTCTTTAATAGCTATTGGGTTTGTCTACACATAAACTTCATGAGAAGTAATGCATCATCTCCCATTTACTTCGATCCCTTGTGTAAGATTAGTCCTGGTTGACACCATGAGTGCTCTAATATTATCCATGCCAAGACCTTGATGCAAAAAAAAAAAAAGAATCATACTAAACTCATCAAAACATCTACTTTCTCTCAAACTTGTCCCTTTCTTCATTTTCCATAAATTGCCTTAGCAAATTATGGTTCTCTTCTTCTATGGAAAAAGGGGAGAATTGGAGAGATTGGAACTCTTGATTGTAACCTTAAGCTAGTTCTACATAAGGACAATACTCTTGTGAAGTGGATGTCTCATAAGTTCCATGATAGCTTGTAGGGCTCCAAGCTATCCCTCTTTCTTGTTATTCCTACAAAGCCTTCAAAATTGAATTCATGTAGAAAGACATCTTCTTTCTTTCTTGTGTTGTACTTTGCAAAAAGAACAAACACTTGAATGAAAGTTAGTAACAAAAAAATATAAAAAAGCTTAGTCTAAGAAAAATTGAAATCCTAATGAGAATTTACTTAACTCCCTGGCAACGACACCAAAAACTTGACGAAGCTAGGTTTTGCTAGTGATTAACTTCAAGTTTTAAATTTATAAACCTTAATCAACTAAAAATCCTCATTAAACCACAAGAATATGGCTATGTCGATTGTAGTACTTAGGGGTCGGACCCACGAAAATTAGAGATTAAAACACTAAGAATACATAATATCTCCTAAGCTAAGCAAATGAAATGAGAGATGACGGTTGATAATTAAGACTAACCTAAATGCAAACACAACCTAAAAAAACTAACACATATGCAACAAATGAACCAAGCAAGCAAGCACAAGGTTAAAGAAAGTAGCTAATTTGCAAAACCAAGACAAACAATATAAGATTCAAGAGGGATGAAATCGATCTTGAGACATGGAGATTGTTTAGAATTAAATCGAGTAATGCAAATGGGTTTCTCTAGAGTTTATTAGATGATCAAAGCTATTCCTAGGCCAAGGATCCCTCCTTAATCGATCTATTCACTCTCATGGCGAAGATCTATTCACCTATACACATTACAAGGCTCAACTCTTACTTTTTGCCTATCTAAAAATGTAAGTGATAGTAATCCACATGCCATTTTAGCCATTTAACACCTAGGTACATCCAATTGTTGCAGAGCGTTTTGCCGACAAGCTTTAACAAGGATTGAATAGTTGAGTTGAGTAGTGGAGTTGATCTCTTCTAGGAAAGCATTGCAAAAGTCCTTGCTTGACTCTCCTTTCTCTTTAGGTACTCCCTTTTCTTTTCGTTTCGAGATCACTTGTTGGAGTTGAGAATCGATCACCTTGACATGTGAAGCAAGAGCTTCATGCTTGATATTTATATCTCGGTAGATAGACTCTATCCTCACATTCATTTCACCAAACTTCTTGTTGAGGTCGACCTTTGTCCCGTTTTGTCCTTTTCCACTAACTTCTTAAGCATATCATGATTCTCTTCTTCCTTGGTAGGACGGGTTTGTTGTTGAGGTTTTTGGTAGTAGCCATGCCTAGGTTGGTATTGGTACCCTTGTTGGTTTGTCTTTGAAGGATAGACTTGATCTTGTGGGTTCTCCACATTAGTGCTTTGGT
>OVAN01004332.1:0-26124 GCA_900406275.1 Anastatica hierochuntica
TATATATATATATATATTGGAGACGTCATAAATTCGCTGTTATCAAAAGATTCATTGTTAATACGCCGTCCAAAAATTTCCGTTTCCCACCAGCGGGAGACGAAAAGTTTCAGACATAATGATGAACTAACGACGTCTGTTAAAAACCTCATAAATTTTTCTGCAATTACGGCGAATTTACGAGCAACTTTACTTCTACTACCTATACAACCCTAAAACTATGTCACTCTTTAGGGTTTAGAATTTGAAGCATTACGACGATTTGCACGATGACTAGGTAGTATTCGTTGTAAAGTGGTCGTAAATTACGACGAAGTAATGAAGAATTCTTTGGAAATTTTTAAAACGCCAATTCAACAGTAAATACAACATGTTATATGCTTGTTTTCTTGCCGAATAAAAGAATTATAATTCAAAATCGTTGGCAAACATAATTTATAAATTGAAATAATATTTCAAACATGTGTTACCTAAATTGGATTAATCTTATGGAAATTTATGTTCTACTGTACTAAATTTTTGATCCATAGCGACATAAGTTTTATATCATTTTGTCATAGTGGTTAAAATGTTTTTCTTGAAGTATATATTTCTTGTATTCTTCAAACATATTTCAATTTAATGGTTCCTTCTAGGGTTTAGGTTAAAGTATTATGATGAGTTAACGATAAAATGGTTATAGTTTGTCGCTAATTCGTCACTACTTATGATGGATTCATGAAAAAATGTTGTCATTTCATCGTTAATTCATCGTTATGAATCAATATATAATTAAAAAAATTAAACCGTTGAGACATCTAAATAGGTGTTACAAAGTAGTAAATTATTTGATATATTACAAAGTTTTGAAAAATTGATTTGACTCGTCATTGTCTTCGGGACCTTCATCGTCATCCAGAGTATCACTTTCATTGAACTCGTATTCGCCTGTAGCTTCTGCTTCAATGTCTTTAAGGTAGATCATCAATCTGACGATTTGTGGATCAATAAAAAAAAAATGTCAGCACTTTGGTCTTGTGATGGCATATCAATAGATGTCTCCTACTGGAAGGCATATTCCTCCTCTCGTACTATATGACCATGAGGTCCCCTTTAATATGGATAGCCTGTTGATTTCAGCTGTTTTCACACTAGGATAATAAATGAAATGGACTTGCTCTTCAAGTACGAGCGGCTCGAACTTGTTATACCTTTGTCCTTTATTAACATCAACAACACCGAACTTGTTGATGTGTACACTTCTTCCAACTGTAGATCAAACCACTCACATTTAAAGATCACACATTTTTAGCTGCAAAAACATGTGACTACACCTCGATTATTTCTTGTAGAATCCCACAACAATCTATTCCCCNTGTATGTCATACTCGTATGCGTGGAGTGCATATCCCCTAGTAAAGTACATTGGTGTTTTTGTTATCCTAGCAAGTAGAAAATGAATTAACTCATGAAAACACATTGGATATGTTTGATCCCCATACTCAATCTGTTGCAAAAAATGACATTTAATTAATGTTCGTATTTATAGTTGATTCATTTAAGCATATATGGGTACATATATAATATTTAGACAACTTACTTGACGTTGCAACCAAGGCACAAAGTGTTTTTTTTTCGTTTTTCTATTTCATCTTCTAATATCAGTTTCTCGAACTTCAGTGACAACTATAAATTACATAAAATTTCTATGAGCGCAATGACAATAGTTTTCACTGGGTATAAAATTAAATACTACAAAAACGGTTACCTTTCAAACGAAAAACTTCATTGCAATTTAGTAGAATATATGTATGAGCATAATGAAAATCATCTTCACTATGCCACTAAACTTCTTTAATCGTCCACTAAGGCGACCGATTTGGTAAAATATATGTTAACGCAACGCCACCGTCATCATATCGTCGGTGGGGGGGGGGGAGGGCCGCTTTACGTGTTCGGGCTATAGAAGCAAAATAGATCGACGCGAAGGGAGATATATCTTCAGTAACTTCCCACGACAATAAACCCTCTACTTTTACAAGGTTCTTTGCTTCCCTTTGAGATGTTTCATGAATCGTTCGAAAGGGTACATCCACCGAAACTGAACATCCACCAAGTGCAGCTTCGTGTTGAAAATGTACATGGAGATGTTCCGTAACAACGAAGAACGATGGCAGAAAAATATTCTCCAAGTTGCACAATAAGATTAGAATATTGGCATCAAGTTGGACAATTACATCTTCTGTCAAGTTTTGTGTGCAAAGATTCTGTAAGAGCAATCCATGCGTACCGACAACTGTTTCATAGTCGGTTTTGGTCAAATAATAATATATATACGTATGTAAATGCATGTGTACCGGCAACTGTTTCATGTATATTTTCTGGGAGAGATTTCGCAAGAGCAAATTCGAGTAGTCGTGCATAAAAACATAACAATCATGACTTTTCATACCTAAAATTTGGTTCCATGCTCAACACATTGTGAAAGATGAGAGACAAACCCATAAAAAACTTCACATCTGAGACCACCCTTTGGAATGAGGCTAACTTTACGGTTGAAGACAATTTGAAGATTAAAACTAGTGCTTTTTCATCTTTCCTGATATGCAGATCGCTCCTTGAGCATAGATCAGGCAAGTCAAGTCGTTACTTTAAATTGTCTTTAGTCTTTCATGGCACATTTAAAGTGTATTCATGATGTTATCAAAAAGTTTTTCTCGATGTGCATCACATCCAGATTGTGTCGCAGGAATTGATCTTTCCAGCAAGGAAGGTCCCATAAGATACTTTTCTTGTGCCAGTTATGATATTCGAGGTATGTATTAGACATATTAGAAGGAATATGCCAATTTCCTCCGTGAAGTGTTGTATATAGAGCCCCGTAATGATCAATTTGCGCCTCAATTTCTTCGCCAGATATATGCACAAGTGGAAGCACACGCACAACTTTGTTCCTCCTAAACAATCTTTTGTTTCTTCTGTAAGGCTTGTTGATATGAAGAAACTGGCGGTGACAATCAAACAAATATGATTTCCCACCATGCTTTAGCTAAAAAGCTGTTGTACGATGTAGGCAATAAGGGTAAGATAACTTTCCATGTGTTGCCCAACCTAACAACATTCCGTACAGAAGGAAGTCGCTTAGTGATCACATGAGCACTGTTCACATTGTGAAATTCCTTATCCTCGAGCACTCGTACGTGCGAACTCCTTTATGCTTTAGATTCTTTAACTTTTTAATTAAAGGTTGTAGGAAAACATCAAGTTTGTTTTAGAAGTTTAAGCCCAAAAACTAATATACTCAAAAATAGAAATTCTCTTTGCATACATATCTCGGGTGGGATGTTGTACGACGTAATGATTATTGGCCACAAAGAATATTTTCTACCTGATATAACAAATCGACTAAATTCATATGTGATAAACAAAGATAGATATTATCTTTTTTCTAGAAAAATTATGGTGTATCATGTTAAAGTGTATCCACGCTTTCACATCTGATGGGTGCGTAACCTCGCCATATGTTTGAAAACGTTCAATATGCCACCTCATTGATGTAATTGCCCTTTCAGATTTGATACATTTGTTTCAATCTATGGATTATAGGTAAATACCACATCCTTTGGTATGGTATTTTCTTTCGATCAACACCTTGCAGCCTATCCCCTGGGTTTTGGAAAAATCGACATTACTGCAGTTTATCATCGTCTTTTCAAAAAATACACAATCGTCGACATAAATATCAATCATCTCAGATGGCAAATTAAGACTATAAACCAACTTTTGTATCTCATAATACGTTTCAGCAACCAAATTATTGAAAGCTAATGACATACTACAACTAAGTTATGATCAATTTAATGATCATAATAGCAGCTAATGACAATTTAGAGTGTTTCTCTACATCCATCAGATAATGATTGATTTGCAACATTCAACATGTCATAGAATCTTCTTGCATTTAAATTAGGTTCTTCGACATTATTATGGTCATATGAGAATGCAATAACTTCATGAAATACATTTGTAACCATGTTATTAATCCTAGCTTGTTGATAATCTTCACTATGTTAACTAGAAAACTTGGATTGATGATGATCATGCATAACAATAGCCGGTTTGACATTGTCTAAAAAATTAAGGATGATAATTACTATTACTACTACTAGCAACATTACCACAATACTCTTCTCCACGTTGAAACCAAATAAAATAGTGCGGCGTAAAACCTCTATTCAACAAATGCTTCTACACATTTTCATCAAGAAAAATCGTTTATTCTTGCATTTCTTACATGGACCGAACAACTTACCGCTTTCTTCAATGATCGGTAGATTTAAGGCCTGATGCATTAATATTTCAAGCCTTTCGAGGAATTCTTTTGTCAATGTCCCCTCCGAATCTATCTGCTTATATATCCATCACCAGATTTCGTATAAGTCGCTAGAAGACATTTATTTTTTTCTAAAATATCTGTTTTAGAGAGAGCATTTGGCATTTGTATTGGTAGATAGAAGAAGAAGAGTGTGAGCTGTGGTTTTGAGAGGAGTGAGATGAGTGTATTTATAGGAAGAGACTGAAATTTAACATTCTAATAACAACATATTTTAACAACCAAATAACTATAAAATCTTTAAATTCAACTTAACAACCATTTTAGGACCATTTAACGATGAACATGGTCGTTAAAATACAGTTAAAACAACAATTTAAACGTTTCACCTACTAACCTAAACATTGCAAGTTAGTCACTAATTTAATTAGAAAAATATTCATTTTTAAATCGACGAAAACGACCAACTAACGACACATGGCCCATATGTCATTGTTTAGTTCATTATATACTAGTAATATAACATCGAAAAATATTGATCGGTAAATCAACGTAAAAGTACGACTAAATACGATGAAATGTAGTTTTTCATTAAAAGCTTGCTAAATGAAATTTTATTAAAGATGAAATATTTCGACGTTTAACAAAAACGAAGTTACGACAAGAATATTTCAACGCTAAATCGTTGCAAAATGCATGGTAATTAACGACGTCCTAATTTCTTCATTAAATGACATCTCTATAGGACAATTTTTGTAGTGTTTTATTAATCCGTAATTAGTTTATATACTAAATTTTTATTTTAGAATTTTAGTATTTAAATAAAATATTACAATAACCTATCTTTATGACTATTTTTTATTTATTAATGAAATTATTGACATCTAATATTTAAATTTTCTACAATGGAAGTATTTCTTTACAAAAATTGCTAACTTTATATAGTTGATACATGAAATAATCTGAAAAATTAAAATGGATTTTCATATTTCAATAAAATTATTCACAATTAATATTTAAATTTTTTTATAAATTTTATATAACAAAATTTATTAAGTTTACATAGTTAATACATGTAATAATCCAATCAATTACAATAGAATTGCCATATTTAATATCTAAAATTTCTAAATTAGAAAATTTATTTATAAAAAATTTTAAAACTAAAATAGTTGAGCATGTCATATAATCTGATCGATTTCTTGTCACAAATCAAAATCTTGCGAGTTATAATTATGACTACGTATCGCTCTCGCGCCGTACACATTCAATTTTATATAATAAGATATTTAGTTGACGTCAAAATATTTTTCTTTATGTTTATATATTACATCTAGTTACTTATTATATTTAGTTTTTTTATTTGGAGTAGTCCGTTAGACATCCTTTTGTGTTTTTGAACCCATTTTTCCACAAAGGAGGGATGTTCTAATTTTGTATTTTTTATTTAGGGTAGTTTGATTCCTCGACATTAGTACCCATTTAGGAATTGAGGATTTTTGGTTTGGATTTTTCAGTTTTTATGTGTTGTTACTTGATATAAAAACTGAAAAAGAACATAATTTTTTTTGCTTCCAAAATAGGTTCGGGTATATTTGGGTATTTCAGGTGTTTTCAAATATTTTGTGTATTTTTGGGAAAATTTTGAACTTTTTGAGTATTTTTAAGATATTTTTGATACTATCAAGTATGTTAAGGTGAGTTGGAGTATTTAAGATATTATTAGATTTTTGGGTATTTTTTCATATTTCAGGTATATTCAGTTTTTCAGTTTAAAATACCCCAAAATATCTCAGGATCCTCCTATATATTAAATCAAAGTACACTTAAGTGATTTTTGCTTACGTGTCATTTATATGTGAGCTTTCAACATTAATGTTATAATTTGAATGGTCGAAAGATTTGGAATTTTAATTTAATTTTTATTTATTTAATTCATCTTTAAAATAAACATAAAGGACTAATCATTTTAACTCACTTCCCAAACACCCTTCTTAAATAAACAATTTTTATTCAATTGCCAAACATTAGATTATCTAATTTATACTATCCTTGCTAATTTAAGAGTGGCAACAAAAATATATATTTAAAATAAGCTTTAAAAATATACACATCATTATTCAATAAAATATATATGTTATAATTTTTTTTGTATTTTTGTCTTAATGTAAAAAAAAAGTAATGGTGACCAAATTAATAATATAAATTATAGATATATAATTATATAAAAATTTTCTTAATTTGTTTTGGACGAGATATTAGACATATTATAAATACACTTTTAGGTTTTACATTTTTTGAAATTTACATATTAAAAATTATGTCTAAACTCTTAGGTTTTATCTTTATTGTAATTTAAATATTCACAAATATAAAAAAGTTTAATGTTATTTCAATCATCAATAAAATAATAGTATTACCTACTTTAATATATTAACTTTCCATATAATTTGACTAATTAATTTAAATAGTATATTTTCATTTATGATCAAATGACAATATACTAAAAATTGATTAACTTTCTATATACATGTAATATTGACTTTAAAATTAATTGATGTAAACAAATTTCCATATTAAATTAGTGAATAAAAATAATAGAGAAACTGTCATAAAGTCGATAATAACATATAATGTACAATCGTATTATAAATCATGTTTGAAAAAATGAAAATGATTAACAGTAAAGTAAAAAATTTAATGTTTTAAAAAACTAAATTTTTTATTTAAAAATATGAAATATAATATATATAGTAAATGTAAACATTTATTGAAATAAAATTTTTATGGTTTAAATTTTCAGTGAAATCTTTAATAGAAATAATCATTTAAAATATTATATATAGAGTAAAATATTACTTAAAATTAATGTTATTCGCATACATGAAAATTAAAATAATTAAAAGAAATCATATATTATTTTTATGTATTTAATTATTTAAAATATTAACGATTTACATTACAAAATCACTAATTATTTAACCACTAATTAAGATGACTAAATAACCACTAATTAGTGGTTAAATTTAAGATGACTAAATAAACATAAACCACTAATTTAATTTGTATTGATTTAATTCATCTTTAAAATATTAAAAGAAATCATATATTTGAAAAATAAAAGAATAAAACTATTAATAGGAAATTAATATTTAATCATATATATTATAAATTTTAACGATTTACATTACAAAATTCCTGATAAATAGCACTAAAAAAGTTAATCTTTTCAAAACACAAATTTACAATCTTTCGAAAAATAATTTAAAAGATACATTAATTATTTATATTAAAATTATCTTACAAGCTCCCAAAAATAATATTATTTTATGGGGAAATTTTGTAACAAGCTAAGCCAAAAAAAGTTATCTTTAAAAATCCTAAATTTTCTTCCACCTCACTATATAAGATCATGTTATCTATTAATTCGAAATATATACTTTTCTCCCAATTTATATCTATATTTTTTTATATTTTATACAATAGTGTTCTTTCTGATTTTTTATTTTGATATTTAGTTTAAGTTCATATTTATTATATTATTTACTTTTATAATGTTATTTATATTGAGTATAAAATACTTTTCCTTTGATTTCAAGTACGACCGTAATTTGCATAATAATGAAATTTTGAAATAAACTCAATAACAACAATATTTTGATTTTTATAAAATAATCGAAGTATATTTTGGATATTAAATCTAAAATAACTATTATATCTAAGTACATAATTTTATGTTAGTTATTCTTAGGCACTCGAAATATTTTGATTCGTGCCGAGATTGGTTTCCATTTTTCGTGTATTGAAGTTTCGTATCCATACGAAGATTTTATCTATTTCGGTTTAGTTTCAGTATCAACTTTTTGGGTGTGATGCGCTTTGATTCTTTGACCCAAGTATTTTATCCACTCCTGCTAACACCCGTGAATTCGCGGGGACCACCTAGTACATAATTGTATTTCAGATATTTTGGAAATCTGATCCGAAATATTTCGGTTCGCTCGGTCTTAGTTTCTTCATTACTAAATTAATAACCATTTAGGTATCTTAAAAATTCGGTTCAGTTTTAGTTTTTTTATTTTTTTTGTTTGATTTCGGTTAATATGCCTATGCTTATGACAAAGTTTGGAGAGTACATGGAAGAGTTTGGTGAGCTGGCATTGAGGATGCAACATAGAAGAATCCGATGAAGAAGAAGATACAATGTGATTTAGTAGAAAATAAAGATGAAAAAATGACACGATGTGATGGGACAAAAAAAATTTATTCCTAGAAAAAATTGATGTGATTTAGTAGAAGATGAAAAAGAAGACATGATGTGGTTGCTCGTCGTATGAGTTATTGGCAATTAGGAATGATTGTTCAGAATTTGTCAAGACTTGGTGAGAGTTTATATCTAAAGTGTGAACGAGAGATTATTATTTTTGTTAAATCTCTTGAGAGTCAGTGAATTAAGAACTGATGTTCCATCCAAGTTGGTTGAATGATATATTCACTTCTGAGAAAATGCTTGCCTCTGCTTCTTGACTTCTCTTTTGTTCAATGATTTGATCACAGCTTCTCTTAATGGGTATGTACTAGTTATTGTAGTTCATCTTTTGTGGCTTAAATGGGCCAAGTTCACTATTGTTATTTGGTCTGTAATTGCTAACTTTGGTAAAATTCCAGATGTAAAAAAAAAAAAAGAACTGATGTTTTGGTGAGGTCTACCACCCATTTTTTGATTATTTAAATATGGTATTTTTTATTGACCCAAAAGTAAACACCAAATTAACATTGCATAAGGGTAAAAGAAAGGACATAAAAGGAAAAAACAAAAATAATCTAATCTTTAAAGACCTTCTTGAGATTTCATCTTCTTCTATGATTTCGGATTTTCATTCGTATTCGTATGTCCTTGAATGAAAGATTTGTGTCAAGATAATCAAAAAATTTATACAAACTTGGTGAATGACTAGAGTTTCAAGTTTATTTTGGTAGATGATAAAGTCTATATTTCTGATAGTTTTTGTTATGTTTAAGTTAATTTATTTTTTAAAGAAAAACTACTTTTTGTTAAATTACATAAAATTAGCGTAAAATTAATTTTTATTTATTTATGGTGGAGAGGTATGTGAAAACCGTTTGATTATGTTTTAACGACTTGTTTTATCTATTATCGTTCGATGGATAATTTTGCTTTGTTTATTCAAGAGGGACATGATTTTTACCAGCTGATCTATGATTCATCTAGAAACAACTTTCAATACAACGCTAGAGTCTGAGATCTTGGCAGGTCTTATAGGCCAAATGAATAGAAACTAGACTAAAAAAATTGTTAGCAATTGCTTTATTAGTTATTCTGAGCGGTTTCGGGACTACAAGTTTTATGATCATATGATAAAAAAATATTTTTAAGACAAGAACAACTGTGTTCATTGAGGATGTTAAGTTTTGGAGAAGAAATAAAGTTAGAGATATCATATTTGAGAAAGAATCGGTTTCAGTTTCTGTACATGATAAGAGATTTTTTAGTTCTCAATCCGGAATAAAAACCTGAAATAAACTGCAAGAGCACGAGTCTCTTGTAGCATAGAAAGGGGTCAAATCAGAAAGAGTAAATATTAGCAAACTGAGTTGTGTAGATTCTATAGTTAAGCTAAACAAAAATAAAAGATTGCTTTTTTATCTAATCACTAATTAAGAATTATGAAGTTAAAGAAACAAAAACCAAACAACGAAATAAATAAATTAGACAAAAGATGAAGTTAGCAAATGATGATAAAGCGATCTGGATCATAGGCTAGATAATTGAAATAAGGAGATAAAGTGCTAATCAATAATGCTCAATCATGCAATAAGAACCATTAAATGGCAAGAACCAATCAAAGTCAACTAACTCATTCCCATTATACTTTATTCACTAATCACTTAATCATAAAAATCAACTAATGATAATTAAGCATAGGTCTTATAAGCTAACAAATCATCTCAATCAACTATTCCCATATGTTGAGCATTCAAAACATGTTTAAAGTTGTCTCGGGAATTTCATTGAACACCTTCCGAGCGTGAAATTCCTAAAGTCTAGATTCAACTTTTCCAAGCCTAATATAGCATTAAGCAACCTCTAAACATGTGAATCTATAAAGATCAAGCATCAAACACCATTTACCAACACTCAATCATCCCTAAATCTACTAACCCATAATCTACATCTATAAACTACTCACACATAGCTAAAAACTCATAAAATGATATGATCAATGATACTCATCATTAAGAAAGAGAAGAGATATGAAAAATTCAAAGTTTCTTAAAGGATTACAAAGATTCAAAACAAAGCTTTGATCTTTACTAAAAGAGGCTCAAAGGAAATCAAATTTAGGTTTCTCAATGTCTTAAATTGCTTAAATAGTAGTGGAGACTCGGTTTGGGTTGAACCGGGACAAACCGGTTTGGTTCAATGATTATTCTCAACAAATCAGCATCTCAACAGTCTACACACTTTGGTATAGGTCGATGATGTGCGCCGGTAAGTAGCTGCGGATGAGTTGTGAGCCTCATCGGCTGAGCTGATCGATGTTGTGGATCGATGAGCTCCTTCAGATTTCCTATGAGCTGCATATGGCTGCTCAGGTCGGTGTGGTGGATTGATGAGTTCCTAACAACATACATTTTTTTGGAATTTTACAATAAATCTTGAACCGTTGCTCGAAATGAGCTGAATAAATCGTCAAATCAAAGCTAACTCAATTTTCTATCTTTTACTAGAAGATGATGTTTATCCAAGCAGTGTAAGGCATTCATATGACACAATCTTTAGGGTGTTTGGGTTGACTTTGTACTTTCATTGATTCCAATTGCATTCCATCCAAGATCCAAATGCATTCTTATCTCATACTCCATTAGCACCTAGAAGAGACACCAAAAACACACAAATGCAATGAAAAAGGCGTAATCATATAAAGAGATGCCTAAAAGACTAATGGATATCAAGTGATGCAAATGTGACAAGACTAGATACTAGTATGGATGAGAATGGTCCAAAACATGATAAAATGTGAGCCTAAATACATGTAAAATAATGCATATTTCAACTCCCCCGGACTTGTCTTTTGCTTGTCCTCAAACAAAAATCTTTCCAAAGAAGAAGTTTGAAAGTGAGAGTTGATTGAAAAAGTAGAAGTCGAAATGCCTCAAAAAAATGTCCTTAGGAAGTAGTATTATATTGCAAGAATCAAATACGAAACAAAGTACTTGGTCATACTCATCACAATGCCAATCACCAGTCAATCTAAGAAAGGCAATCACTTATCCTCATATCCACCAACTACTTTTACATTCAGTTAAGCTTTTTTGATTACGTTCTCACAAATGGACTAGAAATCCAAATCCGTTCGGCTAGGAATAAAAAGGCTAAAATGAAGAAGTGATTAAAGAGGGTTTCACTCAAATTTTAGGGTGGTTTACTCTTAAAAAGTGGTGCTACACATATAGTAAAATTGAGGTAGAGATGAATAATTTATACTTACAAAGTTTATGCTTCCACTAAATGTTCCATCTAAATCCCTTAAACTTCCTACACTACCTAAAGTATTTGCCTCCTTAGGATCTAAGACCAACTCCTAATGCTCTTTACATAGCCAAAGCTTTCATTCAAACTTTTAAACCAACCTTTACTTTTAGTTTCACTCACTAGGACTCTTTTCTTTTTGATTTTGGCTTTATTCTAACCATAAATTCATTTTTGATCACTAAACACAAAATCTTATGATTCAAACTTTTCTTTATTTCATAGTTTGTGGTTTATATTGCTATTTTCTTTCAAATTAGAGCTAGCTATTCTTTTGAACTTTTAAGCCACTAATGTTCTCTCATATCTTTTTCTCTCTTTTTCATACTTTCCTAATACCGTGACCTACGATGATTATTATTTCACTTAAGCTTATATTCCCAATGGTTTTCAAATATATCAACACCCAAACCAATCCCAAACCCATGATTGACATTAAGAACTACCTCCCTATGAATCTAATTAGTCTTAAAGCGAGGCTAACTCTAAGGAAGCATATACCTTGCTGTTAAATTCAATTTACACGGGTTTTTGCCCATATATGCACCTTCCAAAAGAGGCCTCACAATACAAAACAATGGGGGGTTTAACAAGAAAAGGTTTAGGATCAATGATTTGGTGAGGTAACCACTCTAAAGATGAGAGTGGTCATTTGGATGAACAAGAGTGGTAGAATTAGGTAAAGATAATTCAAATGTATTAGTGTTTTACCATGTTTTTAGCATTCCAAGTCCATAACTGAGAGTTCTTAAATTCATTAAGGTTTTTTTTTAGTGGAGTTGACTTCAATTTAAATAAACTATAACTTTCACAAAGACGCTTTGGGCGACAAATTCTAAGTATGGATTTTCTGAATTATTCACAATGGTTCATGCAACATATTAGTACTAGCAAGAGCATTACATTTTAAACACGACAAAGTCTACTTACAAGGCGGTTCCTCTCATTGCTCTATATGCTAATGCAACCTAAATGGTACAAACCACCTAGACATACTCCTATGAATGCAAAGTTCATGCTTCTTTTTGGAAAGTTTTCAAAATTATTTAATTCTATATGTCTTAGCTATTTACAATGCATTCCACATGAGACTCAAGGTTCAAAAGAAAACAAAACAACTAAAAGCGAGATTAGCAACTAGTCTCGTCCCCCGAACTTAAATTTCACCGTCCCTGTGTATATGTAAGCCAAAGTGTGGAGGACTTTAAACACATAAAACAAAGACAAACAAACTGTTATACACAATGGTAAACAAGTACTAACTTGGATTTATGGATGAAAGAGGGTGGTAGAGGACTATTATCCTCAAAGTTTCTTGGAAAAGAATTCGATTGAAGCTTCATTGAATCACCTTTAGTTTCCTTAGAATCTCTTATATGAGGTTTCCTTGGTGCCTAAACAAGAAAATTAGGCAATGTAAGTTTCAAAAGAAAATTTAAAATCCCAAGATATACTAAGTAAGAGCGTAAACCATAAATCATTTTGAGCACAAGAAATCAATACCCATTGGTTTCGCTCGTTTCTACTTTATAGAAACATTTATCAAACTTCAAACTCTAGCTCATGTCGTTTACAATTTTATACCAACTAAGCTAAATCAAATTCACCATCATTTGCTAAAATCAAACCACACGAACTCTAACTCATGCATTGAACTAGTCATACGCATCCCTAAATCATGTGCTTAAGTAAAATTCAAACAATCAATTTAGCAAATTCTAAATGGAAAGCATCTTCAATCAATAAGCTCCACTCAAAGCAACCACGAATAACAATTTTCCCTAAATCAACTCAAAATCCAATATAAATCAGAATCATAACCTTTAAAATAAACTTCAAATGAATAAAAATAAAAGGATACTCATAGGATTGTCTCCCAAGTGCGCTTATTTAATGTCTCTAAGCTTGATATTGTCTTTTGGTGAACTAGTGGATGGTGGAATTAGAACCACCAAGACTCTTAGCTCATTTGTCCACGAGCTCAAACTTGAGTATATTCTTCATCATTTCTTCCATTCCCTCTTGGCATTTATCTTTCATTTCTTTTGAGATCACAATTCTAGCTTTTGTAAAAGGTTTGTGGATGCATTTACACTTGATCTTGTACTCAACAATCTCGTCCTTGTAGCAAATTGGAATAAGAGTCATCCATGAAGTATCTTTTTCCCGAATGGTTTCTTCCCATTCTTGGCATAGCTTTCTTTGTGGGAAAACAATTGGTTAAGGCTATAATCATCAAAGCCTTTCATATCATCAACCACCACTTGTAGCTTGCCTTTTCCCTTTTTACCATGATCCCTCTTTGGCTTCTTGACCATACCAAGAAAAGCTTCTTTAGAAACTTCTTCATTTTCATCTCTCTCTCTCTCAAACAACCATTCCAAGTTTTCTCTTAGATCAAGCTCTTCCATTGGTTCATCTTCCATCTCTTGTGTAGAGATTGTTCCGCGATATCCGTCATAAACATTAACCATCTTGTAAGATTTTTTGCGATCGATATTGGCGAGAATGACCTCTTTAGTGTTGTAGTCTATCTTGGCCCTAACGATTTCAAGAAAGGGAGTACCCAATAGCATATGATACTCTCTTTTTCTCTTCATCTCAACAATGACAAATTTTGTGGGAACTATGCAATCTCTAATGCTCAAGGTATAGTTTTCAAGCTTTCCCATAGGCTACTTAATCAAATAATCACCAAAACCAATAGGATATGTTGGCTTAATCAAGTCTTCGATGCTATATTTCCTAATCATGTCATGAGAAATCACATTCACACTCGCTCCAGTGTCCACTAAAGCTTCTTCTTTGCGTATCTTTTTTAGTAAACATGAGACCATAAACCTCCTAAGGTTCTTGAGTTTAAGAAGCTTCTTGTCTTCTTTGTTGGGAGGCAATATTCAATATTTTCTCAATATCTCCTCATGCTTAACTCTCTTGACAACAAGATCCTTATGAAAATTTCCCAACTTCGGGTTCTCTTTAGCAATATCCAATAAATTAGGATCAAAAAGAGATGGATGATCTTTATAGTACTTCTTGTAGCTTTGTTGAAGGAGTTGCTTCTTGAATCTTCCGAGAAAAGGGAGTGGAGGCTTATATGGTGGTATTTCTAAATTGAGATCCACCTTTTGTAGTTGTGTGATCTCTTCCATTCTCCATGAGTTCTTGTACTTCATTCAGAAGTCCATCACCATCCTTGGAGTTTCCTTTTGCTTCTTGAGTACAAGCCACAATCAAGACTTCCTCACAAATATTCTCAACAAGCTTACCATTTAAAACCCTTCCTCCATGCATTTTGACAC
Source organism: Anastatica hierochuntica (assembly GCA_900406275.1). Classification (NCBI taxonomy): domain Eukaryota; kingdom Viridiplantae; phylum Streptophyta; class Magnoliopsida; order Brassicales; family Brassicaceae; genus Anastatica; species Anastatica hierochuntica. The sequence goes on from OVAN01004332.1 coordinate 15,170, forward strand.
AATCCTCTCTAATTGACCAAATAATTCTTGAAGTTCCATTGTAGACATATCGACTTCAAATAAGAAGCATTCCTTTTCATAATCATCTTCTTCTTCATCAATGGTATTACCATAATCTTTTGTATAAGATTTGGGAGTTTCAATTAAGATTTCTTCCAGGTGACTACTAGAGGAGGACACCTTTGTGCTATCTTCCTTTCAAGTTCCATGATACGAGACTTAAGAATTTCAAACTTCATGTTTAGCTCATCACGAACAACTTTCGTCTTGTTGTTTATTTTCTCCATGTTGTTGCTTAGCTCAATATCCGCTTGGTTTTGCCCTTCCATGATTTGTTTGATCAAAATACTTGTCTCATCATCTAAGGGTGGTCGATTAGATGAATTTCCTTGATTTTGGAAGTGTGATAGTTGATAGTTGAAGTGCTCCATTTGTGGAAAGTCTCTTTGGTTTTGTAATTGATGATTAATCATGTAACCTTGTTGTTGTGGCTAGGAAAAGAGAAGGTCATCTTGGTTTGAAAAGTTGTAAGGCTCATAGTTTAGGAATGGTCTGTGGTAGTTGCTTTGGAGCATGGTCTCTTGATTAGCTTGGATCAAAGTGTTCAACTTAGCCGACAAGAGTTAAATGTCCAAACATTGTGGTGCTTAAAGCCATCTAAATCATCTGCTCTTGTTTTGAACCTTCAAATAAAAAGCAGAACTCAAAACAAAATTAGTAAGAAACAAAGAAAAACGATTTAGTTTCAATAAGAATTCTAAAACTTAATGGCTAAAAATATTCCTTCCCGGCAACGATGCCAAATATTGATAAGAGAAAATATTAACATACTAAGCTATATAGATTCTATAGTTAAGCTAAATTAAAATAAGAGCTTGTTCTTTTGATCTAATCACAATTTAAGAAATATGAAGTTAAAGAAACAAGAACAAAACAAAGAAATAAATAAATTAGACAAGAGATGAAGTTTGCAAATGATGATAAAGCGATGTGGATCATAGGCTAGATAATTGAATAAGAAGATCAAGTGTTAATCAATGATGCTCAATCATGCAATAAGAACCATTCAATGGCAATAACCAATCAAAGTCAACTAACTCATTCTCATGAGACTAATCTATTCACTAACCACTTAATCATACAAATCTTCCGATGATAATTAAGCAACTAATGATCATTAAGCATAAGGCATATAAGCTAAGAAATCATCTCAATCAACCATTCCCACAAGTTGAGAATGAAAAGTATGTTTAAACTTGTCTCTCAAATTTCATCGAACACCTTCCAAGCATGAAATTCCTAATGTCAAGATTCAAATTTCTCAAGCCTAATCTAGCATTAAGCAACCTTTAAACATGTGAATCTATAAGGATCAAGCATCAAACACCATTCACCAACACTCAATCATCCCTAAATCTATTAACCCATAATCCACATCAATGAACTACTCACACATAACTAAAAAATACATAAAAGTGATATAATCAATGATAATTATCATTAAAAAAGAGAAGAGATATGAAAACTCCAAACTTTCTTAAAGGATTACAAAGATTCAAAACAAATCTTTGATCTTAGCTAAAAGAGGCTAAAAGGAAATCAAACCTAGTTTTCTAAATGTCTTAATTTGCTTAAATAGTAGTGGAGACTTGGTTTGGGTTGAAACAGGACAAACCGGCTTGGTTCAATGATTTTTCTCAACAAATCAACATCTCATTGATCTGTACACTCTGGCACAGATCGATGAAATGGGTCAGTGAGAAGTTGCGGATGAGTCATTGAGCTGCATCGGGCTGAGCTGATCAATGTGATGGATCAATGAGTTGCTTCAGATTTCCTGTGAGCCACATCTGGCTGCTCAGGTCAGTGTGGTGGATCTGTGAGTTTCTGATAGCATACATGTCTTCGACATTTCATCCATAACTCTTGAGCTACAGCTCGGAATGAGCTGAAACCGCCACTAAAACTAAGCTAACTCAATTTCCTATCTTTTACTCGAAGATAAGGTTTATCCAAGAAGTGGAAAGAACCCATATTATCCAATATTTAGGCTGTCAGGGTTGACTTTTCACTTTCCTTGATTCCAATTGCATCCTATCAAAGTCCCAAATGCATTATTTATCTTCATACTCCATTAGCACCTAGAAGAGACACCAAAAACACATAAAATGCAATGAAAAAGGCATAATCCTATAAAAAGATGCCTAAAACACTAATGGACACCAAATGATGCAAATGTGACAAGATTCGATACTAGTATGGATGAGAATGGTTCAAAACATGATAAAATATGTGCCTAAATAAATGTAAAATAATGCATATTTCAACTCCACCGGACTTGCCTTTTGGTTGTCCTCAAGTAAAAACTCTCCCAGAGAAGAAGTTTGAAAGTGAGAGTTGATTGACAAAGTAGAAGTCGAAATGCTCAAATAATATGTATGTAGGAAGTAGTATTATATTGCAAGAATCAAATACGAAACAACGTACTTGGTCCTATTCATCACAATACCAATCCCTAGCCATAAAAAAACTGTTTTTCTAATTTGCCATTGAAGTTATATTTATAATTACAAATAGGTGAGAAAAAAAAAGAGAAAAGCAGATCTAGCCGACGTGTTTCGCTCCGAGGTCGGTGCCTCTCATAGCACCGCACCGGCCTCTTTCTCAGGTTTAGTTTATTCTCGGCTTTGATCTTTGCCCTCCTTCATTTTCTGGTTTAGTTCCTCTTCCTGACGGTTTAGATCTCCACTTCCGTGATTGTTGTTTTACGTTTCCGGGCTCCTCCGTTTATCGAAGACGGTGCTGGTAGTGGAAGCTAGAATCTTGTGGAGGACTATCTTTGGAAGGAGTGGTCGGTTTTGGCAGGAAACTTAAGTCCATGAAAGTTGGGTCTTTAAATTTTGCTTTAGAAGAATCTATATTTTGTGTCTATTTAATTAGTTCTTTGGATATTTCTAGCTCTGAACTTTCAAGATCTTGTTCTAGCATCAAGAGTTTAAGGGTTAGAGGAGAAATTTTCTCCTTGTTACCTCAGGTCCTTCGATTGGCTTTGTGTTCCAGTGGGAGGATTGTGGTGCATGTGGTTGTGCTGCTTTCGCGTTAGCTATCTAGGGATATAATGATACATGCGAGAGGTGTTCGCTTCCTACTAGCTAGGATCGACGGTTTTCGGTGTTTCCGGATCCTCAGTAAGGAAGTGTGTAGAGCCGTTTGTCAAAGAACGTAGATTTCAAATCATAGCTTTAGTTATCTGCGGTCTGGGATGGTGGTCGATAGCGTTACTCGTGGCTCCTTTCATAAGGAAGCAATATAATGAGTTTCGTTCGTATTTCTTTCCCAATAATTCGACTCATGTTGTTCAGCTCCATTTCTCCTCCAATCGTTTTCATTTATCTCTTTGATGGTTTTATTTGGTTAGATCATGATTTGTTCTTTGTCTAGTTTTATCCTCTTTTTTTTGATAGTCCTTTTTAGAAGTTGTTTAAGGTATCCTTTTGGTTTTGGGAGCATGTCTTTTGACTCTCCGACTTTTAGTTCCGGAAAAACTTAGTTCTTTGTCGGCTCTTGGCTCTGGAAAGGCGTTGTCTTTTGCCGGCTTTATATGAAATTTTATTTCGTTTGAATAATATATATTTAGATGGAAAAAATAATTTGCCATTGAAGCTACTGTTTTCTAGACAATTTTGCCTTTGTAAAATAAAGCAAGAGATTTTGGAAACATTTTTTCATCTAACATAAATATATTGTTTACATTTTGTTTAATTGTAACTTTTAATATACTTTTTACATTTTCGCATAACAAAAGTAATGTTTAATTGCTTGATCAACAAAAATGATATCGATCAGTTGTATTATTACCTTCCATACAACATTAGACATTAAACAAAGGTAATTGCTCTTCGAAAAAAAAAAAAAAATCATAGGTAATTGCTCTTATCACAATCTATATTACTAAGTGATATTTTCTGTTACCATTCTCTTGACGTTAATAGAAACCAAAGATAGACCATTTGAATTTTAGCTTCTTCATTTGGAAGCTGAGGCTAACAGAAAATGGAGACATTTTATTTCTTTTTTTTTTGGTTCACCAAAATGAAGACCTTTTATCTGTCAACAAATGAGTGAAAAATCTTCAGTGTCTTATATAATATTGAAGATAGATATGTGACTTGGACACCAAGTTACATAATCTTATTATTATTGATATCTTTTGTTGACAAACATCAAGACTCCTAGTTCTTAGGAACCTAAAAGTGTGCATATATATATATCAATTTATTGATGTCAATAAAGATCAAGAAGTTCAGATTAAACCTAATCTACATGGTATGAGAGCTTCACAAAGATCTATTGTCCTAAAATCTTTCTTTGTTCTTTTTCTATCTCTTGTGAAGAAAACTTGAAAATTTCTTCAAGCTTCTTTGATCTCTTTCCGTCTAGTTTTGATCCTTGTTGAGCTCGTTGGTTTTCTTCAAATCTACAAGGATCGGTTTTTCTTTCTCTGTTATTTCGAGAGAGAGGTTGTGTTGTTACATTTCTCTTTTGTCTCCTCTGTTTCATTGTTCCTTGAAACAAGGGATCTCTTTGTTTTCTGTTCATCAAATAAAAACGATGATGACAGAGGGTTTAGGCTCTGTTTTGCAGTCTTCAAGCAAAAAAAGGGAGTCTTCTTCCTCTGAAGCTATTAACATGTCGCCGTATTTTTTTTGTCTCCATCCGATAATCCCGGTGCTTTGATTATTCTGGTGATATTGAATGGAGAAAATTACAATGAGTGGTTTTCGGTATTGCTAAACTCTTTGCAAGCCAAGAGGACGCTTGGTTTTATTAATGGTTCATTGTCGAAACATGTCGCTACAGATCCTAATCTGGAAAATTGGCTCACTGTTAACTCGATAATTGTTGGTTGAATCCGAACATCTATTGAACCATAAGTTCGATCCACGGTTTCTTACATTACCAACGCTCATCAGTTATGGATCGATCTAAAGCAAAGGTTCTCGGTTGGGAACACAGTCCATGTTCATCAGTTAAAGACTAAACTAGCTTCATGCCGTCAGGAAGGTCAAAGTGTTCTTGATTACTATGGTCGGCTTTCTAAGTTGTGGGAAGAACTTCAGGTTTCTCGACCACCTATTACTTGCACGTGTGCCGCTGCTAAGGAATTTTCCAAAAAGAGAGAGGAGGATAAGGTGCATCAACTTTTCATGGGTCTCGATGATGCAAGATTTGGTACATTGAGTACAACGATAATTGGCACATAACCTCTTCATGATCTTGGAGAAGTTTACTCCAAAGTTATGTGTGAGGAGCAAAGGATTGAATCATCAAAAATCCAGGAGCAACAGATGAGTGTTGTAGGGTTTGTCACACGTCAGCATCAGCGTCTACAGGCTCGTTGTGATGCGGTTCCTGAGGCAAGTCTGCTCTGATCTCGGAACATGGTTTGTTCTCATTGTGGTCGACAGGGTCATGAGAAACAATTATGTTGGCAGTTGATCGGTTTACCATAGTGGTGGCTGAATAAAAATGTTGTGGGGGCGTGGAAGAGGTCAAGTTGGACGTGGTCGTGGAGGTCGTGGCAATGGACAAGGGCGCGAAAATGTTCAAAACAAAAACTCTCCTGTCGTAGCTCAAGCAACCAGCTCGTCACCTTCTCCGCTTTCAAACTTGACACAAGCACAATGGAGTGCTTTGTCAGAGTTGGTACAAAAGCGTTCAGTTAATAAATCATCTGATAAACTATCTGGTAAGGCTTGGTATGGTTATGGGATACTTGATACTGGAGCTTCTCATCACATGACGGGAGATGTCTCTCTTTTAACCAGTATTGAGTCCATATCACCGTGTTCCATAGGCTTTGTCGATGGAACAAAAACTTTTTCAACGAGTATGGGAAGTTTTAAGCTTTCCATCTTCGTTTGCTTGCCTCAGATGTTATTTGTTCCTTCGTTGAATTGTACTCTTATTTCAATCTCAAAAGTTCTAAAGCAAACAGGAGGTTTTGCGCTCTTTACTGACGGTGTTTGCGTTTTGCAGAACCGTTTTTCGAGGATTCTGATTGGAGAAGGTGAAGAGCGTGATGGGGTGTATTACTTGACAGATGTGGCTTCTGCAAAGGTTCTTGCTACTACGGTTAGTGATTCAAATCCGAGTTTGTAACATCAACGTTTGGGTCATCCTTCTTTTTCGGTGTTTTCAGATTCTGGTTTTTCCATTTAAATTTTCTAAGTCTTCTGCTAGCTCTAATCCGTGTGACATTTGTTTTAGAGCTAAGCAAACACGAGAAGTTTTTTCTGATAGTACTAATAAAGCAGACGATATTTTTTCTATATACACGTTGATGTCTGGGGTCCATATCGTATTTCGTGTTCTTGTGGAGCAGTTTATTTTCTCACCATTGTTGATGATTTTTCAAGAGCAGTATGGACTTAACTGCTTCTTGAAAAATCAAAAGTTCGTCGTGTTTTATTAGATTTTCTTGCCTATGCCGAAAAACAGCTTACTAAACAAGTCAAAGTGATTCGTAGTGACAATGGTACGGAGTTTATGTGTTTATCGGCTTATTTCTGGAAAAAAGGAATTATGTATCAAACTTCCTGCGTGACGAATCCTTAATAGAATGGTCGTGTGGAGCGTAAACATTGTCATATCTTAAATGTCGCAAGAGTTCTGTTGTTTCAAGCGTCTATGCCAGTAAAGTTTTAGGGTGAAGCTATTTTGACCGTTACATACTTGATTAATCGCACTCCCACGTCTATTCATAAGGGTCGCTCCCATACGAGATTCTTCATGGAAAAAAACCAGATTATCATCACCTTCGTGTCTTCGGATCAGCGTGTTATGTGCACCACCAGTCTCGGTCCAAAGATAAGTTTGCTCATCGGAGTCGGAATTGTGTCTTTGTTGGGTATCCTATTGGCAAGAAGGGTTGGAAGGTCTATGATGTTGAGACTAATGAATTTGTTGTGCCTCGCGATGTCATTTTTCGAGAAGATTTATTTCTGTTTGCCAAGTCTCTCGACATAACTTCGTCTTCTTCTTTCTTACCGTTGGCGTATTCTAACACAGATGATGCTGATTGGATAAATATGGCGGCTTCATCTCCTTCACAGGTCATTCCTCCTGTTGATGACAAGAGGAGCACGGTGTCACCACTCGCAGACTCATCTTCTCCGGTGCAACAAGCATAGTCAGAGAAACCCTGCGACAGAGTTAGTTCTGGAAGTTGATGATTCAGCTTATGCTCCTCTTGGGTCTCCGGAGGCTGGCTTGTCAGGTTCTGAACTAACACCTCCTTTGTTGTCTTGTGAAGCTTCTGGTCCGCTTGCTCCGCTTCCTCTCGGTTGTTGTCATCGCGCCAAAAGCAAACGAACCAATCTACAAGACTATGTCATATACACCGCCACATCACCACACACCCCCATCATCAGCTTCTTCATCTCTCGAGTCTCAATCCTCTACGATCCCAGGTATTCCCTTGTATCCGATTTCAGACTATGTTCAAGATACACTTTTTCACCTTCGCATCAAGCTTTTCTTGTAGTTGTTACTACTTCTACTGAACCCAAACATTTTAAGGAAGCGGTTTTGGATCCTCGATGAAAAAATTCCATGTTCAAGGAGGTTGATGCGTTGGAAGACACGGGCACTTGGGATATTTGTGATCTCCCACGGGAAAGGAGGCCATTGGAAGTCAATGGGTATATCGCATAAAGTACAATGTGGATGGTACTGTTGATCATCACAAATCTTGTCTTGTTGCTCAATGTAATAATCAGGTTGAAGGAGAGGATTATAGTGAAACTTTTGCACCCGTTGTTAAAATGTCTACTGTTCGATCCCTTCTTCGTATTGCAGTTGGAAAGAATTGGCAGGTTCATCAGATGGATGTTAATAATGCCTTCCTCCATAGAGATCTTGAGGAGGAGGTTTACATGAAGTTACCTCCTGGTTTTCATCACTCTCATCTAGGAAAAGTTAGCCGGTTACGTAAGTCTATTTATGGTCTCAAGCAGGCTCCTCGTTGCTGGTTTGCTAAAATCTCGGATGCCTTATTGAAGTTTGGATTTATTCAATCTTATGAAGACTATTTTTTTACATATGCACGGAATGGTTTGGAGCTAAGAGTCATGGTCTATGTTGATGACTTGTTGATTTCAGGAAATGACAGTTACATGCTTCTCAAGTTTAAAAAATATTTGGGACGTTGTTCTCACATGAAAGACTTGGGTAAGATGAAGTATTTTCTCGGTATTGAGGTGAGTTGAAGTTCTGAAGGAATTTACTTGTCTCAACTCAAGTATGCTCTTGAGATAATCTCGGAGTGTGGCCTTCTTGCTTCTAAACCGGCGATGACTCCCTTGGATCAAAATCATCAATTGGCCTCGTGTGAAAGTCTTGTTCTAGCTGATCCCAAACCGTATCGCCGCTTGTTAGTTCGTCTCATTTACCTTCTTAATACTCGGCCTGATTTGAGTTATGTTGTTCACTTGTTATCTCAGTTTATGCAAGCTCCACAGGAAGCTCACTGGGATGCAGCTCTTAGAGTGGGTTGGTTTCTCAAGGGTTCCCCTGGCCAAGGAATTTTACTATCATCTTCTCCTGACTTATCTTTATCTGTATATTGTGACTCAGATTGGGCTTCATTTCCCTTAACAAGGCGATCTATAAGTGCTTATGTGGTTTTTATTGGTGGTTTTTCGGTTTCTTGGAAAACCAAGAAGCAAGATATTGTTTCTCATTCTTCTGCAGAGATAGAGTACATAGCGATGGCAGCTGCTTTGCGAGAGGTCAAGTGGTTTCGTAAGATTTTGCATGAGATGGGTGTTGATGTGTTTGCTCCGACTTGGTTTTATTGTGATAGCAAGGCTGCCATTCATATTGCTGCTAATCCGGTGTTTCATGAGAGGACGAAGCACATAGAGTCTGATTTTCATTCAGTTCGTGACGCAGTTCGCGATGGCATCATTACAACCGAATATACTCGTACGAGTGATAAAGTTGCTGATGTTCTCACCAAAGCCTTAAGTCGTAACAAATTTCTATATCTAGTCCAAGTTGGGTATTTGTGACTTACATGCTCCAACTTGAGGGGAGTATTGAAGATAGATATGTGACTTGGACACCAAGTTACATAATCTTATTATTATTAATATCTTTTGTTGATAAACATCGAGACTCCTAGTTCTTAGGAACCTAAAAGTGTACATATATCAATGTATTGATGTCAATAAAGATTAAGAAGTTCAGATTAAATCTAATCTACATATAATATCACCGACATGCAGATTGACATAAACCCTTTTGTATACCTGCAGCAATCACAACACACTGTTTAAACAATGCCTGAAGCCTGTTTTCAAAATCTTGAGCATGTTAACAAACATATTGAAGCCTCAAATTAAAACACCTTCTTCTTGTTGACAGACGTTCCATGAATGCTACCAAGAACGAATAGAAACGCTGCTCTACTTCTCTTGTACTGAATCACTAGCAAATCATCATAAAACAAATTAAGGCGGTGTCATCCAAAACCGAAAGCATTTTAATACTCTTGATACTTTGCTTAAAGTACTCACCCGCATCAAATCGAGAAATTGAAGAGTGTTAAACAACAAAATTTCAGATACTGCCACGTTCAGACAAGTAAGCTCCTTTCTCATAACTGCAAAGAGGAGAACAAAATTATATCTTTCATAGAGAACGTTTACGTAAGGACCATAAAGTCTACAAAAAAAAACTCATGTTTATTGTATAAAGCTAAATATTAGAAAAAAAATAGATTCACAAGAGCTTACACATCTAATTGGTCGACAATGGCGCCTTGAGTATTTGAAGCTGAAATTGATGGCACATAGGTCCACTCCACTCCGGAATAGTGTAAGGGACAAGATTATGTTTTACAGGTTAGGCACGGACTGGCTTGTTCTTGATATGAAACTTAGCTTTTGAAAGGAATGCAATGGACATGTCTGCTGAAACATTAAACGGTAAACCATCGACATGTACAACTGCTCCACCAACTTCATCCACAATATTTGCAATCGCTAGATTTGCTAGGTTTCCATATATGTCTTGCATATTACCGAAACATAAAGAAGTTAAATAAAAACAGAAAATAACATAAGCAAATCTTGTGGATGCTTCTTGGTTATGCACAAGTTTCTCAGAACCACTTTAAACAAAAGAGACTCATTTAAGTTCAAGAAACATAAATAAAAGTTATTATGATATAAAAGGCACTTGCATAAATGAACATTAAATTCTAAATAAATGGGAAAGGAAATTCTTGGGCCAACCATAAAAATGCATTTGGATGAGTATACATTAAAGAGAAATTACACCCAGTGCCATCAAATTAGTGAGACGCTTCAAAAAAGCCATTGGGTTTAAAAGAAATCATAATTGCCATAAATTGTGGTGTAAAATGACAACTGTGTCCTTACCATTACCATTGTAGCTTCAGAGCACATTCAAAGAAGTATCTTAACTTCGTATGTAGCATTAAAAAACAATAAAAAGAAAAGGAAAAAAGAAAAAAGTGGAAGGCACGTATCTTAATTAGGAGCCCGAAGATACGATATGTTAAGGGTACGTGGCACACATTCATTGGTTTGGTGGAACGTCTCTTAAGGAGGCGTGTTGTTGTTTTTTTTTGGATCAAAATAATTTCATTTTCAGATCAGTTTCGGTTCCGTTTCAAATCTTTTTTTCGGTTTCTGGATCCGTTACGGATCCATTTACGATTTTTTCGGGTTTCAGATCCGTTTAAAATATCCCGTTCAGAACCCAAGATACCCGAAATTATACCCAAAAATTATTTTTGGATCGGTTTCGGTTCCGTTTTAGATCCGTTTTATTTTTTTCGATTTTTGAATCCGTTACGGATCCGTTTACGATATTTTCGAGTTTCTGATCCATTTCAGATCCGTTTAAAATATCTCGATCCGAAC
>OVAN01004333.1:0-26122 GCA_900406275.1 Anastatica hierochuntica
TTGGTTCAGGTCCAGAAGTTCAGTAGTTGTTCCGGAAGTCTCCTGCGTCCCATCTCCGCGTCTGCAGTTGCCAAGGTGAGGCGCTATTCCCGTACCTAATCCCCCGTAGAACTGCCTTAGGATGTTTTCATTGCTAGCATAGGGTTAACGCGTCTTGATTGCTAGTCCTGTTTGAGAGTCGAGTTAGTCTGTTTAATGATTGAACTAGAGGTCTAGGAAATTGAACNATTGATGATTGAACTAGAGGTCTAGGAAATTGATCTAGTGTAATAGGATGTGATGTTATGCGTTTGGATGAGTTGTGGGAGTGAAATCGCCCCCGGAGAAGTGAAAGAAAGTCCTGGATCCACACAAACCGGGGAGTTGGTGAGTGAGTTTAGCCGATCACTGTGGTGGTTGCTGGCAGGTTAAGGCGTTTTTGGAGAAAACCGGGGGCTTTGTTTAGGACATCTTTGTATGTCATGTATGCTTGTGACACAATAGGTGTCTGCTTGGTGTTAATTCTATGTTATCTGCATGTTAAGTCTGTTCCGCAGTATTGCGTGTCTAGCAATTCCATGTCTCACTGGGTGATTCTCCTGTCACTCACCCCTCTCTCTCCCTCGTCCCTCCCCCTTTTTGTCCCTGCAGGTGAGTATGACGAGCAGCTGGATGGATGATGGAGGAACTGGGTTGTTCATTTGGGACCGGGATTTTAAATAAGTTGTTTTCCATGTCTTGAGTTGGTTTTGGTACTCTTTTAGTTTCGTTATGTTCTTTTCTGTGGCTAGGAGACTCTATTTGCATATGGAGCTCTACCTAGCAACAAGATGAATTTGTCCTTGTGATGGATGTTTTAGACTCGAGTTTAATTTAAGGTTTTATTATAATGCTCTGGGAGATTGTTTGCGTAGGGGAAGTTAGTAGAAAAGTTAACAGAACCGGGAGGGACCTTGGCCAGGTGAACCGGGATGTTACAAATATATTTGACACAGAATGACAAAAAAGATGCAACATATCGAGAACTTTCTCTTAGTTAGGGTTTCTTCTTCGCCTTGCGCGATCCAATTTCCGTCAAGTGCGGTTTCTTTAACTCAAATCAATCTAAAAGTATTCATCTTTCTCATATCAGATCTACGATTCTAAACATCAATCCATGGATTGTGAACTGTGGTTGTCGCTTCAGCGTCTTAATCTTGGAGCAGAAAGAGCTCCTCTATAGCTATCTTCTAGAGCTCACCGCAAAAGAGAGGAAGATAACAGTCTTAGCCTCTTGGTACGTGTACTTAATCTGAATCACAATAAGCCTGCTAATATGAAATTGACACTTCTTCAAGCCTGGCAAATGGAGGGTCGAGCAACAACGAATATTACTGATGATAATACGGTTTAGTACTTCTTCAAAGATGAACGACATCTGCAAGCGATAATCGAGAATGGACCCTCGACCTTCAAGGATTGGGTTGTTGTAATGGATCGATGGACAAAGAGGGGTCAACCGAATTTTATGAGGCTGGTACGCTTCCGGGTAAGGATTGACAATATCCCATATGGTTATCAGGATGATCGTTTGATAAGAGAAATAGGAGGTGTTCTTGGAGAGGTGAAAGATGTAAGGGTCCAGGAACCAACAAAGGATGCCACTAGAGAAATATGGGTCAGGGTTTAAATGGAAATCTCCTTTACACTGATTGTTGTTAGATATGTGAACTTTGATAAAGATGGGCCTCCGGTTATGATCATATACACTTTTAAGAAGTTGAGAAAGTTTTGTTTCTTGTGTGGAGCATTGTCTCATGAGTCTACAGATTGCACAAAGAGACAACGCAACCCTGATCTCCAACTGGTGCCTATCAACTAGAATGAAGGGAGTGATGTTCCAATGCTTAACTCTGAGCAGAACAAATACTTTGAAAAGCAGGAAAATCGAAAGTTGAATCAGCGTAACATAGCAGAAGCAACGGGAGAGCAGGAAGTAGACATGATAGGTGACAACACGTTGACCGGAAACATAATGGAGGAGAATTTTAGGAACAATACTGCTAATATGTCTTATGTAAGGTTTGTAGTTGCTGGTTCAATGCATCTGATGATTTCACCCACTACAACTATAGAGGTAGGTGAATGCTCAAAGATGCCCATGGCAGCTAAAAAGGAAGGAAGAGTCTGCGGAAGCAGAAGACCAAACGGTAACAAGCAAACTAAAAGTGTATGGAGCTTTTGAAAAACCTATGCAACAATATCCTTTGTTTATTGCAGGAACAAATGAAGATGCTCAAGATGAAAGAACCAATGCAAATCAAAAATCTACTCAACAAAAAGGGAGGGTGGCGACTCTGAAACCATCTAAGGGAAAATAAGACTACTGCATTGGAACTGTCAGGGACTTAGGAGCCTCTGACAGACAATTTTTTGGTTGACTTAGGGAAGAAGTATAATTCTCAAGTCATGCTTCTTATGGAAACTAAGAATAGGGTAGCTTATGTGCAAGATGTAGCTAGAAGATTAGAGTATGCTCAGTCTTTTTCTCTAGATCCGGAAGGCCTTAGTGGAGGAATTGCCATCTTTTGGGATGCATATGTAAGTCTAACCTTTGTATCACCTCCCACCTTGTATAACTCTGATTTGTTAATATCAGAAGAAGATGTTATGTATTGCTTGAGAGAATTAAGAATATAACGTTAATTGATAGAATTGGAGGTATTGGTAAATACTTAGGCCTACCAGAGGAAGTTGGAAAAAATCCTTCTACTATTTTCAACTATCTTAAGGAGAGATTTGAAGAAAAAGTTGAATCTTGGTCAACAAAATTGCTCTCTCCTCTAAGAAAAGATGTCTTGCTAAGGGCAGTGGCCATATCTATTCCTAATTACGCTATGGAATGTTTTTTATTATCTAAAAAGTTCACCAACAAAATCACACAATGTATTCGCAGATTTTTGTGGTCTTCAACAAAAGAAAAATATAAACTGCCATGGATAGCTTGGGAAACTATCATTTCAAAAGAAACAAGATGGAATATTAGGATTTAGAGATCTTGTACATTTCAATAGAGCGTTTATCGTCAAACAAGTGTGGGGATGTTAAAGTTTCTTAACACTCTTATGGAAAGAATTTTTAAGGCTAAATACTTTCCTAAAACCTCTATTCTCGATGCACAAATTGGCAGGAGAGTATCTTATGCATGGAGAGGTACATATGAAGGAGCCAAGTTAATTAAAGATGGACTTATATGGGTAGTTAGAAGCGAGCATATCATTAATGTCTGGAAAGATAATTGGTTACCAAGTATACCTCCGAGAAATATGATCTGGAAAAGCAACTTTACTAAAAGTGGCCAATATGAAGTAAAATTTGGTTATCATCTAAACCATGGAGGGGGGGGGGGGGGGCGNCTCAGAGCCAGCAAAGTTTGCATTTCAAGAAAGTCTTGAAGCTTCCGGTTAAACCAAAAATCAAAATGTTCTGGTAAATAGTAGCTTATAAAGGTATCCCGGTAGCAGAAGCTTTCCCAAAGAGAGGTTTTAAATTGGAAGCAACCTGCCAGCTATGTGGAGAAGAAACATAAACAATACAACACCTTCTATTCAACCGTCAAGTGTCAAAAGAGATATGGCAAACGACTCATCTTCATAACTTTTTCAGGTGAGTTAAATGTAGATATAGATTTAAGTCATCAGATCAACTAGGTTCTGGACTCTACTGAAAAAGTTGATGATCTGAAATTAAACTTATCGACATATATTGGATAGAACATATAGAAAATGAGAAATCTCATAGTGTTCCAAAACAGGAAAACCTCTATTCCTGATATCATTAACATATATGTTATGGAGATGAATGAATACGCAAAAGTCAATAAGAAAACAAATGAAGCCGAAGCCCAGTCAGTTAATTTGGTCACAAGATCAAATGAACAATTAGAATCATTCAGTGGAGAATCGCATCGCATGTGATTAATAGATGTTTCATGGGTTTCTAATGAAGAAAAGGCTGGAATAAGCTGGTTTCTAAGCTCTCTAAATGGTAAGACCGTTATATAGGGAAGTACATCAATTGATCCCATTGAGAATGTCTTAGCAGATGAGGCTTATATAGTAAGAGAAACTGTGTTGAAAATGAGGCAATTGGGATATAACAAAGTCACATTCTGTGGAGATAATCAAACCATTTATTCTTACTTACAGAGCTAGAAATCTTAACACAAGCACAACGAGGACAATATATGTGGAGATGATAGTCTGATTGTAAATGTGAAGAAACTCTCTGAATTTCCCTACGAGTACACCTTCAAATATATCCCCAGAGACTCTAATAAGAATTCAAATGCTTTAGCTAAAGAAGCTAGGAGAATGGAAGCCCACTATATGATCAAGTGGTCATGATACTTGAGTTAAACTGTCTGATGTTATATTGTAATATATCATGGTGAAACATTGTGTAATGTTATAATTGGCACTTTATTTGTATTCCCTGTATTTTGATCAATGAAATTTTTGTCGACAAAAAAAAGATGGCAATATAGTGACATACGTTATGGTTAAATCAATACTATAATAATGCTTTTGTCTCTCATGAAGATGACATCTAAGCATTTTAAAGTTTTAAATACTTGACATCTCAGCAAAATAGTTTTTTAAATAACAAATCAGAACCTTTCAATATCTCAAATCAATTATGTTTTACACATCACTTTTAAGTATTTAGTTTTTTTTTTATTTATTTGTTAATCCTAAATCTTACAATTTTTCTAACAGTTATGACGATGTAATACAAGGGTGCGATGAAAAAGAAGAGATTGTTTATTATCATTTGGCTTGAAAATGTTAGTTAGATAAATTCAAATTAACACTTTATCTCTATGAAAAACCAGTCAAGGTGTCTATAATTCTTACTTTTTAAAAATATACAAAAATGATAAAAATATTTGTGGAAAGAAAATAATCATATTTTATTTAACTAAAGTAGACAATTTGGAAGTGTTAAATTTAAAATTCCTCGTTTACTACCCTTATAAATATAATTAAAACTATTAGATGATTTGATATTATTGATAAATCACAACATAAATATAATCATGCTTGTCTTAGTTAACAAGTGCAACCCTAGTTTAGACTATATAAATAAAAAACTGTGATAAATCATATTTAAATGCATTTACATCACATACACACGACATGAATATAAATAAAAAATAAAATACAAAGCACTTATTTTCTCTAATGTGCATTATATATTTTTACAATGTTTTCAATATTGTTTTTCAAATAGTTAACTGTGTAAATGTATTAGACTCGAACATATTACTAAATTAGGTTTATGCGAAGAAATTTACTACTGAATTTCTCATTTTAATCTTTCTAAAAAATATTTGTATTTAATAAAATGCTAACTAACTTTCGTATTGCCAAGATATGACATATATGACATAAATGTTATAGAAATTTTGCGAGAATATTTTATACTCGTTTTAAGATTTACAACTCTAACATCCGTTATATATTTTATCAATATAGTTAGCGTATTTAATAATAATTTTTACTTGCGAACTAAGAACATATACTTCTACTATACTACAAGTTACATAAATACATTAAGTCGACAAAAGATACAAAATAAAAATCTGACATTGTCAATAATATCTATTATTAGTCAATGAATATATCAAATTCAATAAAAAATAATAAGAAAACCTCTCTACATAGTGTAAATAAATTTTCTAGTATCATTAACATTTGAATAACATATAACAAAAATAAAAATATTAAATGTTTTTTTTATAAATATAGTTAAATGTTGACTGATGAATTATTTTTTTTCCTTACTATTAACTTCAAACCTTCAACTAAAATTTATCCGATCAACTTTTACTTGATTTGAGGATTTATTTGTCAATGATCGGAAAGTTTCTTTGATTCCGAATATTTTTCATTAGGCCTTCGTTGTTACGTAGATTCTAAGTTTGCTTTTGGTTTGATTCTAAAACTAATTGATTAACCAATCAAGATCTTTAAAATTTGGTTTTTTTTAAGATTTAAAAACACTAATTCACTTTAATCTTCCAATCAAGTTTTTAGATGTTAAGTTCTATTTACAAATAGAGGATCTGGTTTTATTGCATTCGTATTATTTCTTCTCAAACACCAAAAACTAGTTTTTAAAGATTTTTACTCAGAGAGGAGCAAGTGGGTCAGTGGTTGCACCACCTCTACTTCCATCTCACAGAATCAGGGTTTGAGCCCTGCACCTGCCTTTAGTGAGAGGAACTATTTGTCACTAGGTTAGATGATAAAAAAAAAGATTTTTACTCAAAAATCTTATTTCAAAACTTTAAAACTAAAAAGCTGAAAAAATAAAATCCAAAAACCTTTTAAAAAATCACAAACAATCATGGCCTTGATGTTTTTCTTACCGTTTGTTCTAATGTGTACATGTTTAAATTATGTCTAATATTACTTAAGCATGAAAATATAGTATTTATAATTTTATGGAATATTGTGTAGAAATGGCAGACTCATACATATGCTCCAAACAAAATGATCATCAATAGTATTTCTATGCTTTTTTTGGTTATATAATATTTCTATGTAGCATTAATAATCTTCAACAAATGTGATAAAAAGATAAATATTATGGGTTTAGGATGTAAAAATAATGATCATCAAAAGAATGGGAAAATGCTCATTTAATTCCTCAAGTATTTGCAATCGGCATTTTTATTCCCCAACTATTGCTTGCTTAAAAATATTCCCTATCTTATGTTGAGTACACAAAATTGAACTTAAAAAAGTCAGACGTTAAACGAAGTTAAAACTAATACGGACTCCGTTAAGCTTCATAACACGATCTCATCGTCTCCAGTGATACTCAAACTCGATTCCCCAAATAGCAAACCCTAGAAATAAAAATCGAGTGATTTCCAGTGATTAACAATGGTGAAAACCATGTGGAGAAGAGGAGGAACAAGGCGGAAACTTCCGATTCGAAGGCAACAAAACCGAAACCAGAACCAGAGATGGATCCTCCTCCGCCTGAAGCAGAGATCGATCCTCCTCCGCGTGAAGCAGAGATCGATCCTCTTCCGCCTGAAGCATAAATCGATCCTCCTCCACCTGTAGCAGAAATCGACCTTCCTCAACCTCAACGTGAAGTAGAAATTGCCCCTCCTCAACCTCAACTAGAAGTAGAAATCGACCCTCAACCTCAACCTGAGAGGTAATTTCTTAGTTCACATCTTTCAAAGTTCACAGCTTTCTTTATGGGAAACTTTTGAAGCTTATGTAATTGATCCATGTTTTGTAGAGTAAATGATGAAGGCATGATAGAAGAAGGATGTAATGTTGAAGAAAGAGAGTCTGATTCTGAGAATGAAGAAGAAGATGCGATGGAATCAGGTGAGAGTGTAATCAAAGGAGATGATTGCCCTGTTATTGACGAAGATGCGGCTAGTTACAGAGAGATTGAGCCAGAATTGGTTGAGATGGATAACGATGACACATTTGTTAGTGTTGAAATCTGTCAGGATGATGAGTTGTTCTCTCAATTTGGAGATATTGGTCGCGATGATGGAGCTGAAGAAGCTGATGACAGTGGTGATGATATTTGGAATGATGATATCATTCCCGATCCACTTACTGATGATGATGAGGATGAAGTAGAGGGTAGGCTTTTCAATAGTCGTCGGGATGAGCTCTTAGCACTAGGGAAGTGCTTTAACAATGTTGATAAATTCAAGTATGCACTTCTCAGGTATTCTCTGAAGTCTGAATATGATGTTAGAATGTATAAATCGTCTACTGAGAGAGTTGGTGCAAAGTGCTCACGATTTTTTGATGGAAAATGCCCCTGGAGAATGTATGGCTCGTTTGAAAAAAGCAGAAACAAGTTGATGGTGAAGGTATTTATAGATGAGCACATTTGTGCAAGGTTAGGATCCATAAAGATGTTAAAGAGTGGTACTATTGCACAACTTTATGAAGAAAGGCTGAGGTTATTGGCAATTGAATGACATTTCTTGTATGCTTGCTATTTGTGTCATCACAACCACAAAGTTAAATCTCAATGATTATGTGTCGGATTACTACTTGACTTCAAAGTGGAGAAAGTTGTATGCTAAATATGAGACCAGTCCAAGGCATGAAAGCATGGAGAAGGATGGGCAGATTGGCTATCTTACCAACACCATCAAGGTTTAACCGTGGAAGGCCTCATGGTAGAGCTAGGAGAAAAGGTCTTCAAGAGTCTACATCTAATCCAAACAAACTAACACGACATGGTCGAGTGCCTACATGTTCAAACTGCAAAAAAGAAGGACATAACAAGACTAGATTTCCTAATCCGACATCACCTCCTCCACCAAAACGACCAAGAGGTCGTCCAAGAAAAGAGGTTTGATTTGTTCATTTCTTGATTTGTAGTTTGATTCATTTGTGATTAATTTGCATATGTTTGCTTCATTATAGGGAGAATCATCACGAGGAGCATCTCAAGCATCACAAGGAAGAGCTTCTCAAGCATCACGAGGAGGAGCATCTCAAGCATCTCAAGCATCACAAGGAAGAGCTTCTCAAGCATTACGAGGAAGATTT
Organism: Anastatica hierochuntica; assembly: GCA_900406275.1. Classification (NCBI taxonomy): domain Eukaryota; kingdom Viridiplantae; phylum Streptophyta; class Magnoliopsida; order Brassicales; family Brassicaceae; genus Anastatica; species Anastatica hierochuntica. The sequence continues at coordinate 8,568 of OVAN01004333.1, forward strand.
GGTTTCTCTAACTAATGAAAGACACTCATGTGTGTTTTGGCTAAATGTGTTAGCTTGTAAAATATTTTAGCTTGATTTAGCCTCGGTTTTTTGGACATGTTTCATTATGTTGTAGACTTAATGGTATTCAGATATTTTAACTCATGTTTTCACAGTGAGTAATACACTCATCAACTCATTCGCTTCACTTGTTGCCGCATTCTCAATCTCGAATTCTCTTCTACCACACTTTTGTATCAAATCTTGAACTTCTTCATACATCCTATCTTCCACCCACTTAAATAAATGTTCGGGCTAAACAAATATGAAGAAACACTAGTGAATGGATTCAATACGAGTGTCAAGAATCAATAACAGTGGAAGTTAGTAACAAGACATCGAAAGTAACGAGCTTACTAACCATTTAAAAGATAGAACAAGACACCCAAAGTATGTTTTATTGTTTTGATTTAAGCTTATCGCTCTATAAACAAGACACCAAAATTATGGACGTCCGGGATTTGCTCTTGACTGCGATGTGAAGATGTCAACATCACCACCACATACACATTTCATCGGAAATCCATTTCTCTCATCGCAGACCACACTGTTAGAACTTCCAAATTCCTCTTCTGGGAAAGAGATACACTTCTTCATCTTCTCCGAATTCGTTGGATTTTTTTTTTATTTTCTCAAAGTTCTTAGAGTTCAGATTTTAGGGTTCTGAGATTGGGATTCCGATTAAACGAAGAAGAAAGTCTGATTATAATGGGAATTAAGTTAACGACGTTTGTATTGTGTTTAACGTCTGACTTTTTTAAGTTCAATTTTGCGCAGTCAACATAAAATAGAAAATACTTTTAAGCAAGCAATAGTTGGGGAATAAAAATGCCGATTGCAAATACTTGAAGAATAAAATGAGCATTTTCCTTCAAAAGAATGGAGCCATGTCAAAGTGAAAAGGAGGCGAATCAAATCTAATCTAATTAACAACCCATGTATTTTACTTCAAACGGTTACTAAAGAAACGTTTTTCTTATTAATTTTCAAACTTTTTAAATTTGACTAATGAGGAAATGCACATGGGGTTTGGGGGGAAACAAAATGAATATTTGACCAGCATCAAACCAATCCCTAGTTGGACGGAAGATTCTCTCTATGCATCATCCGTTGGCATAATCTAAACTATTAACCATTATTTGTTAATTTTTATTTGATTTTTGAAATTTACAACTAAGATTTAATATCACTGCAACTTGTGTTCCCACTTCCAAAATTCAAAAAAATTATCCCTTATATTTCTATAGAACCACCGACGTATTATCTCCACTACAACAAATGTGACAATTGGGTTATCGTTAGATATAACTTGTGACAAGGGTTATTTTATAATGAAAAGAGAGTTTAATTATAAATTAAACAAGCTTCAATTTTTGTATTATAATTCGTCTGGGACAATTTGATTCATCCAAACGGAGATTCTGTTTAAGATCACCTTTTTTCCAACTTACATAAACCTTTTCAAACTTAAATTAATCAACTACTGATTAAACATTAACAAAAAAAAACTACTGATTAAACGAAAATCATAAAGAAAATAGTACTCATATAGAAATATATATATATACTTGTTTGCCAACTATATTTGACTAATAAGACACTTTTTGATCACTCATTATCACTAATCATTTAATTAAGTAGCTTCAATGAATAATTGAGTTCCTACTCATCCATTTCAATTCAACAACTCAAATAACACCAAATTAAGTGTTAGATTCCTTAGTTTTACATTCATAATTTAATGTGTTTTTCTTTAGTTTATTACAGCCGACTTATTATGCATACATGACTTTTCTTGAGCAGGCCAATCTGTTTTGGTCTTTGCAGCAGTTTACATGAAACATTGCTAGAGATTTTGAACCACATTACTAATTTTTGATCAATTATGCTATCATGTATTTTGATTTCTTGCAGCATTCAATCAGTAATGTTAATGTCTTGATAATTCATTGTTTTTCGAAATTGCTGGAAATAATAAACTTTTAATAAGAATTTACTTTTTATAAAAAAATTATTATTTAAAATGGTTTAAAAATACTTCGACGAAAAAAAATAGTTCAAAAATCTAAATTAAAAGTACTAAGTTTTAGAAAAGAAACACCAATAAAGTATAATCATGTACGACGAACTTAGTAACCTCTTTTGATGTTGGTCAATTGTGAGATATTAATTATTATAAAGAAGATGTAATTTTTTCATTCTCACTAATTCAGCTAAATATGTCGAGAAACTAGGTCATTTGATAGGGATAGATATCTTCTTCTTTAGTACAAAACATTATGTTGAAAATGCCACCATCGTCCTTTGAATAACGATGAAATACATGTTATTGTCTAGATTGTGTGAAAAAAGAAGTTATTATCTGGATAAATATTTCTGGCAAACTTCAAAGAAAATATATAGTTTGGATCAAATTGTGGAATTGCTTAGATAGGTAAGATTACAGTTGGATGATTTTTAAAGTAATTTAAAAGGAACTTTACAATAAAAAGAAGAGGACAACTTCTTCATTGTTATGATTGTCACTCTTTTGCTCGGCCCACCCTTACACCAAAATAGAGTTTTGTAAAAAGAAAACTCTACACATTTTTGGGGTTTTTTGAGTTATTGTTAATGACTTTAGGATAAACAATCAGATTATTTAAGAGTGCACAATTAAGTTTTATTATTTACGTCATGCTCTTTTTGCTATTTATTGAAGAAATTATTATCTTTATAAATTTAGTTTTCAAGGACACCAAAAGGGAAGTTTGTTTGTCCATATTCAAAAAATCAATCAAGTGGTTGAAGAGATTACGAATGTGTTAATTTGATTTTAGATAAAGCATTTTGTCATCTTATCCCCACGTGTTAACCAACTTAATCCACCAGTGTTTTTTCATATACCATTAGATGCTTTTTATGCATACTTAAATTTTGGCTAATTGAACGTTTCATACATTTTAAATCTTTTGATTATATTGTATCAAACCAACAGATTTCCGATTCGTTTTATTGCTTATCCAGTTTCGATTTAAAAGTTCGTATTAACCAAATTGAAGTCGATTATATATAGTTTAGTATGGGTTTAGACTTAGTTTCTAGAATAGATATGTAGCCAGGTTGAGAATTTTTCAAAAATGCTTACATTTTGGTTCTGATAAACTTGTTCTGAGAATTTTTGATCCAAACTACATGTTTTCTACATAAGAATTACATTTTGGTTCTGATAAACAAAAAAGTTAAGTTACAATTTTACTACATAAAACATAAAATTACTGACGATTGGAAGTATAACTTGTTCTACTTGCTCTATTTAGAGAGAAAAAAAAAACATTTCTATTTGACCCAAAAAAAGAAAAACTTGTTCTATTAACTGTTCAAAAGAATCTATTCTATTAAATCAAAGTCATATTTTTATCTATTTAAAAAAGTTGTAATTTAAATTTGAAGCCATTCACAATTTAATATAATTAATTATAACAATCATTATTATTTGATTAACAATACAACGTAAGTATTGCTAATCTCATGTTCTATCCTTTAAACCATGTACAATTAAGTTATATAGAATTATATTATTATTATTAATTAGTTTAAACATTATACATGTATCAATATTATGTAGTTAAGAATACATGTATTAAGAAATATATAGTAATGTTCAATACAAGACTGTATAATCAATCATATATCATTGATTTTATAATAAATAAGTTTTGATATATCTATAATATATATAAAAGTTATATTATTTTAATACAAATGCACATATGTAAGTTAGGATTAGGAGTTCGGATCCTGCGAGTTCAGGTTCGGATCGGGTCAAATCCTGAAATCTAACCCTATAGGATCCATTCTGGTTTTTGAAAAGTTTGGTTCGAGTTTTTTCGGGTTCGGTTAGACTTTTTCTGGGTCGGATCAGATGTTATAAAACTATTAAAACCCAGATAGATCCGATAATTTTTTCGGATTCAGTTACTTTCGGATTCGGGTTTGGTTTTTCTTCAGGTTTCTCCAAATTTTTCAGATATTCCGGATTTCTAGTTTTTCAGATTTGGGTTCGGTTCGGGTTTTTCTTATTTTTCGGTTGCTTCAGGATTCGGGTTCAGGATTTCCGAATTAACATAGGCAAGTATATGAATATAAGGGTATAAGGGTAAGAATGTATGTTTGTGTAAAAGTTCGATGCAACCATCTACTACTTCGAGTTTCGAGTCCGGTTCGGGTAAAATATGAAACTCGAAAATATTTGAGCATGAAACTCGTTCAGGCTTTTTACATGTTTTTCTGCTTCAATTCGGAGTAAAGATTTGGTTGTTAATAAAATAAAATGTAAAGTGCTAGTCTCAATCATTAATCATTTTCCATAAACCATATTCTCAAAAAAAAATCCATCAAATATTATTAATTCGCATAAACAAATAATTTTTTATAGTAAAACTTAAAAAAATATAAAAGAAATAAAATTAAGTTTGTTAAACACATAATATTTTCAATTAACTAATCTAATTTTGTCACATAAAATTTGCCAAAAATAATTTGAAAATAATAACATTATGTAAAAATTTACAAAATAATATACAAATAAACGTACATATAATAAAAATATATCCGCGCACAGCGCGTGATCAACTCTAATGTTCGTATTAAAGTAAGATCCAATTAAAAATAATTTTGTTTGGTTCAACATGTTTAACAAATTAAAAAAAAATGTTTAACTTTAGTGAGTCATTTATAAACATAAACTTTAAAATTTCATATAATTAAAGCTAACTTGAATATGAAAACTAAGGTTTTCTCCCAAAAACTCTAGTGGCCAACCTCTTCTTCATTTCATCTTCAATCTAGGGAACGGTGAATGGTGGCTCATAAAGCACTGTTTGTCGGTCCCTCAATGTTTATCTTGTTTTTTCTTCATTTTTTCTCTTTTATTTTTGTGGTTTGCATCAAATCTGTTTTGGTATTGCTCTCGGATTTGGTGATTACTTATTTTTTATTGGTGGATTTTGGTGTTATTGATATGGTGTTTTTGGGCCGGACCAGAAGATCGACGGGGTATTGCCGGATTGAAAGATCGACAGGTGTTGCCGGATTGGAAGGTCGACGGTTATACTAAGTTCCTCAGAGAGGCGCATCAACAACTTCAATAAGCTTTTCATACTGGATTTCTATTTTGGATTTTAGGATTCTACCAAATTATTTGCTAAGGATAAAGAAGACTCATTATTACCGGATTAGTCATGTTTTTAGCAACGAGTTTCTTTCATGGTTAAGTTGCGTTCTACTGAAGCCGCTATTGTGGATAAAAGGAGAACAAACATAGTGAAGCAAAATTAACTTTGGACAAAATTATCATCAATGTACCACAGGAAAACCATCCAAGAATATAGTAGGTAAAATCATTGTTATCTATCATGTTTATTGTTGTATTCTCTTTCATTATGTAATTTGCACGTATGTGTCCATTTCAACATTAATCAAATTCCAGCGTTAAAAAACAAACCTAACTTGAATATATTATCGGTCATTAAACGTTTGAAACTCTAAAACATTATGAAAGAAACACCAAAAGATCAACACCAACAAAGAAAATACAATCTGACTATTAACATACAAATTTCATAAAAAAAAGTAAAACGGTTAATTCCTTTATCCAAATGTTTAACAAAAAAGTGATAAATCTAAGGTTCAATGCTGAGGTCAAAGGGCCACCCAAACTCCTCCAAGAATGTTAATATAACTCCATTAGACCATCCAAATCCAGTCTGCATTTTTTTGCAACAAAAATAAAGTCAACAAACTTGGAAAAATCCCCCCTCAATTATCTCACACAATGCAATCTAGCCCCATAGTTTTGGTTGTGCGATTTAGACCCCAAAAGGGGCTACAGAGTACAGACTCATGAATTTAAAGAAATTGAAAAAAGATGTTTACCTGTGGCTTATATTCACCTCCACCACCATATTCACCAAACTCTGAAACATTAAGCTTCTCATGAATAGTTCCACTTGTCTTGTAAGCAGCATAGCTGCTTCTGATCCACCTCCTTGCAATCTCCTCTGCCATCTCTTGAGCTTCCTTTAGACCTGATCTCGCAAGCCCTGTCACGATCATCTCTTGTTGGGGTGCCCATCCATTAGGATAATCCCTGTTACATTGAAACCAAAATCTTAAGATACAGAATATTTGTATCAACTAATTTATAAGATTCAAAGGGAAACATGAAACCACATGTTTCATTTACCATTGTTGTCCCGAGTTTATCAAAGAAGTTAAGATTCCAGCAGGAGCTATGAGCCCTGAGTTTTCAAGAGCTTTCACAACTTTCTTGACCAGAGTTTCATCTACATGTTAGAAGATGAAACATTCACATACAAACATGTATACATGTGTAACATATACTATACAAATAAACATAGTTAATTTTACCTGAATAGAAGGAACTAATCCAGATTGGAGAAAAGTTAGATGCAAATACATTGGTGTTCTGGTTTTCAGCTTTCCATGTCTCAGGCTCCTGAGGACAACAAGCACGCTCGCAAAACGTTTTCTCCTCAAGAACACTATTAGAAATCTAACTCAAGATTGTGTAAACTTACATCACCATTGAAGGTAAGCCAGTAATCTAGCCACTGCCCTGCTTTTTCGTTCCAAAACACGGTTTCAAATGCTTTCTCTCTCGCTTTTGACGCTTTTAGAAAATGTTCTGAACCATTTTCATCCCCAGAGATCTTCATAATGAACGCTATATCAAGTTCCATCTAAAGTAAAGAAAACGATAATCAATTCAAGGCTTATTTAGAGCATGATTCGCCTGTAGTCTTGAACCATAATCAAAGAGAGTATATGATCAAGAAAGCTGAGATACCTTGAGAAGAAAGACGTTTAGATCAACAGGAACAACTGATGTTGTCGCCATCGTATCGAAATTAGAGGGATCCCTGCATAATTTTTGTTTCATTAACATTAACTAATCCAATCGCGTTTTTGTTAATTTGTTTTACCTCATCCATCGCGTGGTGAAGTCACATCCTGTTTCAGCAGCCGTAGCTACCTCTCGATGGAACCTCTGTTTCTCTAACATACTCGAGAACTCTGAAGCCGATTCTTGATCCTACGGTCAGTACACAAAGACAGAGAAAAACTCAACAATCTTCTCCGTGTAAAACAAAAGCTGTTTATTCGCGGCAAATTGAGACAAGAAACATACGAAAACAGCGGATTCAGGCCGAGGCATGTTCCACATAGCGTAATAACGGCTTAAAATGTGATCATTGCCATTACCGTCACGAATAATCACCTTATGTTTTCCTACAAAAACATGATAACATAACCAAATATTAGATTTAACCAAGCCATTGTAAAGTTTATAAAACTAACTAACTAACCTGAGTTCCAAAACTCGTACTCTCGGAGAAGCACATGGATAGCTTTCTTCACAAGCTCCTCATCTCTGGTTACATTATAAATCTCATAGACCATTGAGCTCAATAGAGGTGGTTGGCTAGTAACAACAACAAAAAAAAACATTTTATTGTCTTTATTAAATAGTACTTTTAACATTTGTAAGAAACAAAAAACAAATCTAGTTACCTTCTGTTGGTGTAATAAGCTCTTGCACCGTTGAGAGCATAACCATAAGTCTCCACAAGTGACATTAGATTCGTCACTAAACCTTTGGCCGTAGTGAACATCTTACTCGTCATAAGTCCTCTGCACGTGCAAAGTTACATATAACATGACATTGATAGGTGAACTCCTGTTACGTAGTCAACACGTAACATAAAACAAAAGGAAGTTTGACTTTGTGTTTTCAAAGTAAAAAAGAACACTGACTTGATGACCCAGTAAGAATCCCAATAATAGACCTCTCTGAATCTCGAACCGGGAATAATAACCGGTTCCGGCAACGGTAGTAGCGTATGCCGTTCAGGAGACTCTCTCACTGAGTCAGAGACTCTGCAGCTTAGGTTTCTCCATAGGCTGTGTACCTCAAGAGCCCATTCTCTAACTTCTTCGTTCTCCACCTTGACGAGGAACTCTAAGGGATCCGAGACGAAATCCTCTGGCTCGTGGTGAACAAGATCTTCTCCTGCGCCGTCGAAGTACTCCTTGATGAACCTTTCAAGATTTTCCACTGGCAAAGACAGGTCAAGTGACTCTCTTGTGAGATCGTTGAAGGCAGATTCAACGGTGTAAAGATCGTAAGGGAGCTTGAGAGACAAGTCAATGTAGGTTTTGGGGTCAGGGGTTTGGTTTTTCGGGTAGGATCGGAGTGCCGTGAGCTGCACGCGCTCGAGGAAAGTGACGAGCGGCGTCGTTGGGACAACGGGACCTGAGTCTGAGTCCGAGTCCGAGATAGCCATGGAAACAGAAGAAGACTCCGAGAACAGAGGAGTGAAATGTTGTAGGAAGAGTTTGTAGGGAGATGAGGATAAGAACGAAGGATGCGGAGATTTAGGTTATTTTTTGTTTGACTTTATTACCAAATATATTGTTTGAATTTGATTTAGAGTAATTAATGTTTGTTAGATTCCATCGCCAAATGTTTGAATTTTACTAGGGATACGATAATAACAATAACGCTTATACTGAAAAAGGAAGAAGATTTTATATTGAGAACAAATACTTTTCTAGATTCTAAACCCTCTCTGGCTAACTCAGATGGATCATTTTGACTGGTTGTGTTACGATGAGAATAATTTTGACTTATTTTTTTGTAGTTAACAAAAAAAAAAAACTGGGAATTTTTCTTATAAAAATTATAAGTTTCCAGAGAGTTCAATTACAATACGAACCTAACAGAAAATACGATTACTTCATTTAGAACTTGGTTTTGGTGAGAGGAACAAGTAGATCAATGGTTGCATTATCTCACAGAACCAGGATTCGAACGTTGTACAGTATTACGATATATATTCATCATATATATCGTATTACTTATCTCATATTGTATAGTCTTAATATGCCATGTCCTTTAGTGTAATTTACATAAGTACACATATGCTGGTTTAGGTTTAATGACTCTGGTTGTGTATAAGTAACAGAGGATGTGATGCTTTAACGTAATAAGAAAGAAATCTCTTCTATACTTCGTGAGCTTTCTTGTCATGGTATTAGGATTTCTTGTTCGATTATTCAGTCTTATTCTGCATTTAGATTAAGTGATCTCTGTTTTTCAAAACTGTTTTTCTTCTTCAATTTTGTTTTGGTCTGAAACCTAATATTTGATGGGTGACAGAACAGAGCTTTCCGATATTGGTTCCTCTGGGAAGATGAAAGGCGATTATAGGCCATATGTCGAGGTTCAACGACGGACTATCTCTCCATATGACCTCTCTTCGAGTGATAATCCGGGTTTGGTGAGTTAACAGCCTCTTCTCAAAGGAAGCAATTATAATGAATGGTCAAGTAACTTGAGGATGTCTCTTATTTCTCGTAAGAAATTTGCCTTCGTGGATGGTACGATTCCATTGCCATCGATTGAATCTGGAGATGTGGAAGTTTGGTGGAAAAATAATGCACTGTTAATCTCGTGGATTAAGCTTACGATTATAGAGAGTTTACGATCAACACTCTCTAACTTTGACACAACACGAGAATTATGGCTTCACATACAGAGAAGGTATCCTGTTAAGAATGGACAAAGAGTGCAAATAATCAAAGCTGAGATTACAACCTGTAGACAACAAGGAATGTCAATCGAAGCTTACTATGGGAAGATGATGCAGCTTTGGACATCTCTTGCTGATTTTAGACAAACCAAAAGTTGTGGCTGTCCTTTGGGAGTGTTCATAGATTGAGAGAGACAAGAGGATAAGCTGCATGAATTTCTCACAGGAATTGATGATTCTTTGTACAGATCAGTGAAGTCTAAACTCCTATCTAGAGATCCTCTCCCATCTATAGATGAAGCATACAATGTACTTCGTCAAGAAGAAGATTCTAAGCATGCTTCACGTGTCTTGGATGAAAAGTATGAAACTATGGCTCATATTATGAGAACAAATACTCAGATGGTACACTCGGGAAATTCGAATCCTCAGTTTCTCTCTCGAGAGGAACGCATGAAGCTCAAGTGTACTAGCTGTGGAAAGAAAGGGCACATAACAAACAATTTTTTTTGCACGGTGGGTTATCCAGAATGGTGGGTAGAGAGATCCAAAGGAAGAGGACAGGCTGGAAGGGGACGTGGAGTGCCAAATCCTCTTACGGGTCCTCGACAGTTGGGTAATGATGTTGGGAGAGTCAACTCAATGCAAGTGGCTCCATCTAATCAGCCGCAGATGGTTAACTTGGTGACGGCGAATGATCGTGTAGGCCTTACGGGTCTCAGTAATGATCAATGGAAATCGTTAGTGAGTTTTTTGAATGAAAGAAAAATGTCAGAGGCACAAACTGGTACGTTTTCTTTACACTCTTGGATTGTAGACTCTAGCGCGACTAATCATATGACGGGTACAATTGATCTTCTTTCGGATATTCGAGAGGTTTTTCCTATGCATGTGAAACTACCAGATGGTAGATTCTCTTTGGCAACTCGACAAGGGAGTGTTACTTTGAGCTCTCTTTTAGTGATTGAGAATGTGTTATTTGTCGAAGGATTATAGTGTCATCTAATTTCGGTTTCACAGTTGACTAAGCAGAGGAAATGCGTTTTACAAACTACTGATAAGATATGCTTGATTCAGGATCGCATTACCAAGATGCTGATTGGAGTGGCTGAGCAGTTGGATGGATTATATTTCTTTAGAGGGATGGAGTTTGTTGGAGCTATGAGTTGTACGGATAAAGTTTCTGCGAATGTTTATCATCAACGTCTTGGACATTCCTCTCATCGAGTTTTAGATTTTTTTATTTATTTCGAATTTATCTAGTTGTAGTAAGGCTTTATAGAATATGGTTTGTGAGACTTGTGTTCGGGCTAAGCAAACTCGTAATTCTTTTCCATCAAGTTCTAATAAAACTACTATGTTATTTGAATTGGTGCATTGCGATTTGTGGGGACCGTACCGAACACAATCTCATTCGGGTGCGAGCTACTTCGTCACGTTGATAGATGATTTTTCGAGAAGTGTATGGTTGTATTTGTTGCCCACTAAACAAGATGTATCACGTAAGCTAAAAGAGTTTATTGCATATGTTGAAAGACAATTTGATGCTCGTGTGAAAACAATTAGGAGCGATAACGGAACCGAGTTTACATGTATGGGTTCATATTTTCGTGAGAAAGGCATTTTACACGAGACTTCGTGTGTTGGCACTCCGCAACAAAATGGTCGAGTAGAACATAAACATAGGCATATTCTCAATGTCGCGCGATCTCTACGATTTCAGGCTTCGTTACCCATAGAGTTTTGGGGAGAATGCGTTCTCACTGCGACGTATCTTATCAATCGAACACCAACACCGCAACTTGATGGTAAAACTCCATTTGAACGTCTATACAATCGGCCGCCACCGTTGATGTATCTACGGGTATCCGGTTGTGTATGCTATGCCCATAATCAACACTGTAAGGGAGACAAATTTGATTCTAGAAGCGTTAAAGGAGTGTTCATTGGCTATCTGAATGGACAAAAAGGTTGGCGCATTTTTAATCCTGAAACAGGAAAGATATTCACATCAAGAGATGTTGTGTTTGTAGAATCTGAGTTTGCGTACACAGAGAATTGTATGGTTGATAGAGAAGTGTCGCCATCATCGAATATACCTGAGTTCTTTATACCACCGATCGTTGAATATCATGTTTCTACACCCTCTGTTTTGGTCCAAGACGTATCGGGCACATCTCCGATAGATGAGGTTCCTCAGATAGTTGCGATTCCTCCGGTGATTTTTCCTGACTCATCATCATCTTCACGAGAATCAGACACGACAACAGATAAGGTGGACTCATCTTCATCTTCATCAGCGACTTCCTCTATTTTTGAGACTAGGGAAACGTTGCTTGCGGATGAAGCAACCGATATACCCACATTTGTTGAAGAAATAGAACAACTACCTTCCAGCTCTGATAAATCTCTGCCGTCGGTGACACAATCTTCACAAGGTTTCGTGTCTGATGAAGTTGTGGTCTGTGATACGTCTGTGATACCGGTTGATCCCGATGTGATACACTTTGGTCGTGGCCATCGTGAGAGAAAGCTTCCGCAAAGACTTAATGATTATGTTCTTCAAATGATTGTTACGTCACCAAAGGTACCTTCTGAGCCATATTCGATCTCCTTCTATGTTGATAGTGGTAAGTTCTCGCCATCACATAAAGCATATCTTGTAGCTCTCACTTCATATGTGATTCCTAGAAATTATAGAGAAGCTATTTTAGAGAAGGTGTGGTGTGATGTTGTTGACAATGAGATTGTTGCTATGGAGCAGAATCGAACATGGACAGGGCAAGTGCTTCCTAAAGGCAAGCTAGTGATTGCGTGTAAATGGGTATTTACAGTTAAATTGAGATCTGATGGTAGTTTGGAGAGATACAAGGCTCGTCTTGTTGCTTGTGGAAATAGTCAAATAGAGGGTACGAACTTTAATGAAACATTTGCGCCGGTTGCCAAAATGACTACGGTACGTTCTTTTCTTGAAGTTTCTGCTTCCAAGGATTGGGGAGTTCATCAGATGGATGTTCATAATGTCTTCCTTTATGGTGATTTGGCTGAAGAGGTTTATATGCGACTCCCTCCGGGATTCAAGAGTACCAAACCGAATCAGGTGTGTCGTTTACACAAATCGATTTATGGTTTACGTCAAGCACCCAGATGTTGGTTTGCTAAATTGACTAATGCTTTGAAAGAATATGGTTTTCTTCAATCGGTCTCAGATTATTCTTTCTTTGCGCTATAGAAAGGAGAAGAAAGGTTGCATGTGTTGGTGTATGTTGACGATTTGATTTACTCTAGCAATTCGGTGCACAATATCTCTATGTTCAAAGAGTATTTAAGTCGATGTTTTCACATGAAAGATTTGGGGTTGTTGAAATATTTTTTGGGCATAGAGGTTGCGAGGAGTCCCAAAGATATATATATATATATATATATATATTTGTTAGAGAAAAATATACTTTGGATATTATCTCCGAATCTGGCTTATTGGCGGCGAAACCGGCTGCGTTTCCGTTGGAACAGAACCAACGTTTAGCGCTAGATGAGGGGGCTGATTTTGCTGATGTTGTTGGTTATCGTCGGTTAGTGGGACGGTTGATTTTCTTGGCAGTTATGCGACCTGATTTATCCTATTCTGTTCACGTTTTGTCTCAGTTTATGCAAAAGCCTAAACAAGCTCACTGGGATGCGGCGATTCGGGTTGTACGATACTTGAAAGGCAATCCGGGACAAGGTATTCTTCTCCATGCGAATGTTCCATTATCTTTGGTGGCTTGGACAAATTCTGATTGGGCAGGTTTTCCACTTACGAGAAGATCCACTACAGGATGGTTTATTTAGTTAGGGGATTCGCCTATTTCGTGGAAGACAAAGAAACCGAATGTAGTCTCATTGTCCTCGGCTGAAGCAAAATACAGAGCTATGTCTCTTACACTCAAGGAGATTATATGGATTAAAGACCTTCTGGAAGATATAAGTGTAACACATACAGCTCCGGTTCCGATGTTTTGCGACAACAAAGCGACGATGCACATTGCGGCGAATCCTGTGTTTCATGAACGGACCAAACATATAGAGAAAGATTGTCACTTTATTCGAGACGCGATTATTCGGGGTATCATCAAGACACAACATGTGCCTACGTATGATCAGGTTGCGGATATCTTTACAAAGGCGCTTGACAAGGTGGAATTTGAGAAGTTTATTGTCAAGTTGGGTGTGTTAGATCTACACTCTCCAACTTGAGAGGGGTATTACGATATATATTAATCATATATATCGTATTACTTATCTCATATTGTATAGTCTTAATATACCATGTCCTTTAGTGTAATTTACATAAGTGCACATATGTAGATTTAGGTTTAATGACTCTGGTTGAGTATAAGTAACAGAGGACGTGATACTTTTACATAATAAGAAAGAAATCTCTTCTATACTTTGTGAGCTTTCTTATCGACATGTTTCTAGTGAGATGAACTACTTGTCATTGGGTAGATGACCAAAAAAAAAGAAACCACGCTTTGGTAAAGTTTAGAAAATTCAAAACTCACTATTTTAAGAAGTTAAAATCACGTGGAAAAAGTGACAAGTTTTGCAAAGTTGTTGGTGGCCTTTAATAATTAAAGATAGCTTATGGTTAAAATATAGACATAGCAAGAGGTTTGTTTTTGTTTTCAATTAGAGAAAGCATGTCTAAACTATACGCACATTCATCTTTTTCTTATTTGATAATAAAATTTTAGAGAATGTGAATGCATGCTGCTTTTACTAAGGATTAAGCATTGTAAAAATATATTTTTTATTCATTTGAATAATATGCAACTAATCAAAATGAGTTAATTATGTTATATTTTGTTTGCTATACTCTTAAATGAAACGATAAACTTCCAAAGCATACGTGCAAGATGTGTTTAAAATAGAGAGAGATAATGTAACTCTCGAGACATTTTCCTTCAACATATTGCTTTTTCTGCAAGGGAACTACGGAAAAGTCATACGGGATTTATCTAGAAATATATTTTCAAATATCCTAAAGAGCAAAACAATTATCTAACAATCGTTCTAGATACGGAGGGAGATCCATCAACGAAAATTTTGGTTTGAGAAGATCTCATTTTGACATTAAATTACGATTGGAAATTTGGGCACACAATTTTTTTGTTTCCTAATCAAAAACATTGATAAACTACAAGAGACACAATTTATTTACATGAAAAATAAAAATACGAATGTATATTTTAACATTTAAATAAAATACATCTCAAATTTTCATCATTTTCTTATCTTTTCCGTGATCAATTCTATATTTTTAATTTTTGATGATGTTCTACGCAAAATCAATAAAATATACTTATAGAAATTTTTTTTCAAAATTATCTACACCTTAAAAAATGTTTAAAAAACACTATTGATATTTTAAAAAAAAAATTCTTCTAGTTTTAAGTCTTATAATTACATTTGGTCATCTTTCCATTTTATGTAAAATTTAAATTACAAAAGAAAATTTGAAGCAATTAAAGATAAGTAAAACATGTATTTACAACTAAAAAATTTCAAATAAAATAAGTAAGGGCAATTCTCAAATATAGCACATATTTGTGTTTTTGGGCCACATGTAGCACAAAAGCCTACTTGTTCCATCTCTAACATTTTTCACATGCGGTATACCGTAAATACCTCTGGTTTATTTTCTCGTAGCTGAAGGAGAAAATAAAAAAACACAGGCAACATTTATTAGGTTTACGTGAAAACCGAAACCACAGTCAAAAATAGTCTCCATCGAGTAGAACCACCGACAAAGTTGTCACGAAACCATCGTCATCATTCTCCCCCCAATAGATGTCAAACACCTGAAAAACCTAAATCACACAATGTCACGAAACGTTGTAAGTAACTCTAAATCCGGCGTTGTTGTCGGCGACGTTGACATCGGAACGATGTCAAACTGTTCGTGTCTAAGAATTTCTGATTTCAATCTGTTTACATCTTTAGATCTATGTGAATTTGTGACTATATGTGTTTGTGCGTGAGTATCAGGTCAACAAATATTTCAATCAATTTGTCTCTTCAAAAATTATCTTCTGTTTATGAATGTATATTTGTGATTTCGTTGTGTCTATGAGTGAGTATGAGTATCTATGGTTACATCTCTCGAAATCAACCTCTGCATGTGTATATGAATGGGAAATTGGGTGTGTTTCAGCCACTGTTTAACTATGTGAACTTGTGACTGTGTGTGTTTGTGACTGAGTATGGGTGTATATGTTTGTACCTCCCGAAAACAGCCTCTTTTTGTATAAGAATGTGTGATTGGATGTGCGTTTGTGAAAGTATAAGTGTATATGTTTATATCTTCATATATAAGCCTCTATTTTTGTATAAGAATGTGTGGTTGGATGTGTTTTAGTGAGAGTATAGGTGTATAAGGCTCCAAATAGTATTAGAAATGAATTCCAAATAAAGAAGTATTAGTAATGTATTACAAATAAAGAAGTATTCATGAAAACATTCTTAAATATTTTTGAAATCATTCTTGATTTCAACCCTTGACTAAATAAGTTTGTCTGTGTATGTGAATGTTTGATTGTGTGTGTGTGCGCCCGCTCGTCCACTATTCATCCATCTTTTATGAGTTTTCAGGAAGAAGATTCAATTCCACACTCTGTTGATCTACCAAAATTACTATACAACATAGGAGATGAGCCGTCACAGTCTACTATCATCAACCAATTCTCTTCATTCAAAGAGATAGAGATTGTGAAAGAAATTCTTGAGCCTATTGAATTTCAGAAGATCCAAGAATCTTTCTTGGGGCCTATAATCAAAGCTGGTTCAAGAAATTTAGCATTCTCAACAAAGCTTTGTTCACTGTATTCTTACAAGATAACTGAAAACAAAGAAGAAGAATGAATTGTGGTTCCATTTTGGTGGACAACCTATGAGATTCTCCATTAGAGAATTTCATATGGTTACAGGTTTAAAATGCACAAATGAAGGAGTGCCAAGATACAACAACGATAAACTCAAATATCGTAGTTGGGAAAGTTTGAAGAGCGGCCACTTAATAAGTGATCTGGAGGACAAGCTGAAAGCAACATACAAAAAAGTTAGAGAAGAACGTTTCAGCCTTGCAATGCTGATAATAATTGAAAGCATTTTTCTGCAAAGGTACAAAGTCTACAAATTCCCTGATGCAAACCTCTATAAAGCACAAAACATAGATGTCTTGATGAACTGTCCATGGGGAAAGGACGCTTACACATTGTTGCTGAACTCAGTGCCGGAAACAACGAGGTCAAATCTTGAAAAAGATAAATATGATCTGCATGGATTCCATTTAGCATTGCACTTATGGATCTTAGCATCCATTCCTAAATTACAAGCAACGTTTAGTCAAATTGACACTACTAGACCAAGGAATGTCCTTCTCAGTCAGAGGTATCTTAATACACAAACACCATCAATCTGCCAAATTGCAAACATTGAGGGATTAGAACATGTAAGTATATTGTCCCTTTTTCCATTTGGTTATATTGTTATACAAATGAATGTGTTATGATGTGTCTCTTTGTGTTTGCTGGATTGACATTTGAATTACATTTTTCTGATTTTATTATTGTTTTTTCAGCTAAAAGTGATTTGTATTCTCCCGGCACTAGATAATGACCCCGAAGATTCAGTTTCAATGGACGATGAAATTGACTTGGACCTCAATACAGTTTCTGACTTGGTTATGCAAGGATATAAGATAACAAAGAAAGAATGGAGAAACCGTGTAATTGATCTGCATAGAGCGTGCAAGGAGATAGATAGCCTATCTTATCAATTTGGGAGGAAGGAGGGTCATCAACCAAATTCCAACAGCGAGTCGTTAGTGACTGTTGAGGGCTAGATTTCGCTAGTGATTAACTCAATTTCAAGTTTTAA